>JACEFZ010021345.1:0-37500 GCA_014155875.1 Cepaea nemoralis
AAAAAAAAAGGGGAATTTTTAAAAAAATTTTTTTTCAAACTTTTGGGCAAAATTTCGGGGAAACCTTTTTCATTTTTCCATAAAGTTGCCTTCCGGTTTCCCCCCTCCCCACAACAACGGGTAGCGGTCAACGACACCAGTTATGTTGTCTTGCTTCACACCTTTATGATCTTGCAGCCTGGTCAAGGTTGCGGATTCGCAATTTTGATTGGTATGATCGCACCGCCCCTGTGACGGCATTCAATATATTCACCCAGTTCATTGCCGCCCGCTTCCCACACTAGCATGGCTGGCAAAACAATCAGCTTGCTCGGATACTCGCATATCATGGCACAAATATAAACCTGAGACTACTCAGACATGTCTTCTCAGAGACTCTACCCATTATCTTGGCTCCCAGCTCCCCCCTGGTCATGCTTGGGGGAAAGCGTGTCTCCGGCCAGGCTATAGCTTTAGTTACTGTCCTGACTTCCATATTTAGGCTACAAGTTGTCACTATGAAGGAACGGCATTCTTCCTTCCCATTTCTCCCTCGGACCTGTACCGTTAAAACCCATGATCTCCCTATGTGTCAAACAAATAGACCCATCTGTGTAGATGAGTAAAGGGAAAGAGAAGTGCAATTCTAAATTAGTCAACGAAGGAAAATTATCATTTAGCCAGAGAGGGAAAGTCAAGGGAAGTTCTAATTTAGCCAGAGAAGGAAAGGCAAGGGAAGTTCTAATGTAGCCAGAGAAGGCAAGTAAAAAGGACGCTCTAATTTAGTAAGAGAAGGAAAGAGAAAAGAATTTCTGATTTAGTCAGAGAAATACGGGAGAAGAAAGTTCTGATTTAGCCCAGACGTATGATTAGCATTAGTATAACTGATTCAATGCCCCCCCCCCCCCCCTAAAAAAAAGTAGGTTGGGACCAAAAATTGTACGCACTCAAACGAACCAGTATTATAATGTACACTTCCATTCACAGAGCATTGAAATTGTAGCAGATACCACAAAACAAAACCAATAACACGATGACTCTAATAAGGTGATGTACCGCCCTTCTTTTCAAACGCGAGGTCTTATTTGGTGATATACTTCTGTACTGAATTAGAATAATAGATGCAAGTATCACTCACTAAAGACTACCTGGCCAGGCGTGATAAGTCACCTGTGGCAGTGAAACCACTGAGTTAAGGTGTTTGGTGACATCAACTGTGGTGACCACACAATAGACACAACGTAGAAGATTAAAAAAAAAAGAAACCACGAAGGATGGCCGATAGTTTTTCCATGAAGGTTAAGGAGAAAAAAAAACGAGGTTGGGTTGTCGTGGTGGGGAGATGTTCGGACGGGGCGGCGAAGCGATTATAAAATATATATTCTGTTATACTTAGGAATCTAACTTTAAGGTTGAGTTTAAACTCTCACGGATTGTTACATGGGACAGCAAATGAGGTAAAAGCTTTTTCGATTAGCACAAAGTATTCTATATTGAAGCTGGAGATATGTTGTTTGTGCACGAGCAAATGGACCATGTGGGAGCATCAGCATAAGGTCATACATGCAACCATTTTGGTGGATATTAGCTCTCATAAATAGTGGAAGTAGTAGTAGTTGTAGTCGTTGTAGTAGTAGTAAAGTAGTAGTAGTAGTAGTAGTAGTAGTAGTAGTAGTAGTAGTAGTAGTAGTTAGTAGTAGTAGTAGTAGTAGTAGTAGTAGTAGTAGTAGTAGTAGTAGTAGTAGTAGTATAGTAGTAGTAGTAGTAGTAGTAGTAGTAGTAGTAGTAGTAGTAGTAGTAGTAGTAGTAGCAGCAGCAGCAGTAGTAAAATAACAATAATAATAATATTTTTCCGCGTTTCCATCCTGTTTCAGGATATTGTCGTCAACACCAGTATCTTTCAGCTGTAAGTTGACTCATCGGCTAGATGAGTCAAATCAGAACGCCACGACTTTCTGAGCGACCGGCTCCATACTCTCATAAGTCACTGGCGCGACTCGAACCACTTCTAATACTCGTGCGCTCACGTCAACCACGAGAGTATTCGGGGTTAACGGAGAAAGCTGCTAACTCCTCGGCCAGGGAGCCGACACTAATAATAATAATAATAATAATAATAATAATAATAATAATAATAATAATAATAATAATAATAATAAGAAGAAACAGAAGAAGTAGAAGATAATGGAAGAAATATAAGATTATTAAATCCTAAAGCAACGACGATTCCACAATTTTAACAATTATCACATTGCACATCACATGAACGTACAGACAGATTCACCTAAACCAGTGGTTCTCAACCGGTGGCGACTCCCCCCCCTCCCCCAGGGGGGAATTTTAGGGTTTCCAGGGGGGGGGGGGAATGAAGATTATTTCAAGATCGCATTAATACAAGAAGCGATTACTTGATATTGTTTTTGCCTTCATACTTTACGGTTCTGTACGTATCACCCTTCTGAAATTCATGTTATAACGTAAGTAGATCCGCAAATCACGTTTTATGTAGATGTCTTGACTTGTTTTAGTATGTGCTATTAAATTTAGCTTCAATTATTACGTATACTGTGTAGGGACAGTGGGGAATTTTTAGGGAGGAAATACGAAAGGGGGTGAATGACGTTCTAAAAATATGGTGAGGGGGGGGGGGGAATGACGTCCTAAAAATATGATGAAAGGGCGCATGGGCCAAATAAGGTTGAGAACCACTGACCTAAACCGTCTCATTCACCAGGCTTTGTAAAATAGTTGCCATTGATTTTTATGGAAAAGGAAAGCAGCGACCACAGAGAATTAGTCACGCAATCTCATAATGTGATGACCTAGTATATCTGAAAGAATTATCACCTCAAACCAGTATAATGAGTTCACGACAAAAGATTAAATTTGGGAATGTTTGAAGGATAGCACAGTCAGAAAGTAGCTCGACTTCATTGCAACGGGTTTTATCCCATATGGCTCGGTCTCTTTTCTCAGGGAAGTCTGCCGAAAGCATCACACACAGCACACATTGCGTAGCTCCAGCGACGACCCCATAGAGTCTCAGAGAAAATTGCATTGGTGGACCGAGTGACGGAATCCGGAATGGAATCTACAACCATCGGAGCGCGAGGAAAGTGGCCTACCCACTTCACCAAAGTGGAAGCGGGCATGTACCCAGTGGAATGACTATCATTGCTCGACATGGCGGAGATTGTAAGCATATCTGGAATTTTCTGTCCCGGGCATGCAGCTGTGCGGGGCAAAGAACAAACTGCTCATTATATTGCTGCTGCTGCTGTTGCTCTGGTCGAAGCGCTACTTTATGATACAGGTAATGTGTTGAAGGCTGTCTGGGATCGGGCGGAGAGTGCGGCTGAACAGACGGAGTATCCACACCTGGAAAGACTGACGCAGAAGGAGTGAGTTGTGAGCCTGGGTGATGTTAACAGCTTAGAGGATAATCCAGGCGGACTTTTAATAAAATTGCTTCTGGAATAATCAGGATGCAAACTCTTCGGTGGCTTTTAAAGAGGATGACAGGGTACACATAAGAATGTCCCGAGTGCAGTGATGTCTATTCGTCATCTTATTCTTTGTTCCGGTTTCGAGGAAAATGCGTCACACATATATAGGTCAGTGTGCCCGTCTTCAGCGAGCATTTGTGTGAAGACAGATTCCATCCTAGGTAACGGTAATATCTACCTTTGGGTAGGTATTCTTTCCTTAAAAATTGGGATTTTCAACTGACTCGGGATTCTAACTTGCGCATATTGAACACAAAACCTCCTATCTTTCGCCCCTATGAAGGCTTGGTGACCAATTTCACTACTGAAGAGTAAATTCAGTATTCGGTATTACGTATATAATATTTGTCCATCAAAAATGATGATGACCATTCGTTTCATTCAGTGGGGTTGAAAGTTTGTAGCCGTGAGTTCTAAGATGGCTGGTAAGGCCTATTTCGATTCGAAATGTTCTTTGACAATGTGGGAAAAGAAAGCTTGACGTTCCAGGAGAAGATTTTCCTCCAGTGTTTGTTTTTTTGTCCAGCCTTTTTTTTTTACATAGCTCTTGCAATTCTGTTTGTTTCACAAGTGACTACACCCTTGCATATTAATGTACGCCACGAATTTAAGTTTTTTTGGCAGCATAAACTGGTTGTAGAGAAAGGTAGAGTGGTTTCTTCTTTAATTCAAATACATTAAAGCAAGAAGTCTATCGCTAGAAAAATTATGTTGATGAATCTGCGAGTTGATATCTCACTGTTCTCCGGGCCCTACAGCCATTGTTCTTATGCTTGTTTAAGATCGGATTTTGTGGCTTATTATTTTTGAGTCTGCGTGCTCATCTCTCGGCGACGGCTTTACTGCATGTAACACCGACGAATCTCGAAATCCGCTCACAGCGTTGATATGTTGTTCTGGAGAAAGGTGTCATTTTTTGTCATCTATTTTTAAAGGGAAGAGTGTTTATGAAATTTTCATAAAGATATATACTCAGATAGAGAGACAGATAGGCAGAAAGACAACAGGCAGATACACAGACTGAGGGACCAGTGCACAGAGAATCAGAGAGTGAGATTGACTGATAATCAGACAAGCAGACAAAGATGTAGACAGACAATCAGACAGACATCCAGACAGACAGACAGACATACAGACAGACCGACAGACACACAGACAGACAGATACACAGACAGACAGACAGACAGACAGACAGACAGACAGACAGACAGACAGACAGATAGATAGACAGATACACAGACAAACAGACAGACAGACAGACAGACGGACGGACGGAAAGACAGACAGACAGACAGACAGACAGATAGATAGATAGATAGATAGATAGATAGATAGATAGATAGATAGATAGATAGATAGATAGATAGATAGATAGATAGAAAGAAATCAAATCAAATCAACTTTATTTTAAAAGGGTCACAAATTGGGCACGCAGGTCCGTCTTACATTCGGCCCTTCCAATCACTCGTCTTTCGTTCATCAAGAGCATTATACATTTACATAGGAAGAAAAATAAACATTGTGAAATGAATGTTGTAAACATAAACAAAGCAAATTACCATGTTATGAGGCCCAGCTCCCATCTACCCATACATCACCCCACCCACACACACCTCCACCTACCCACACACACACCCAGGGACACATACATACCCCACCAACCGACCCCTCCCCCTCCCGCACATCCCCCACCCACACACACTGCCCTCACCTGTTCCCCCAACCAAAACACTCGCCATCCACAAACATCCCTCACCAACACACACATCCCACGCCCACCCACATACACATCCTAACCCACACATCCTATCCCCACCCACACCTCCAACCACCCATCCCCCAGCCACATCTCCATCGACCACATATTCCCAACCCACGCACACACATCCCCCACCAACCCACTCATCGCACATCCACTCACGCTTCCCCAAACCACACACACACACATCCCCACCAACTGACATCTCCCTACTGCCATATCGCAAATCCTCTTTTCTTCAAGTATTAATATTATGCCATGGATGGATTCGCGACAGGAACATGAATTGGCTCATTGAAGAAAAACGATGCGACAATGCCTTTAGGACTCACTGGCGAACATGGAATGAAGTACAAGGCTCAGGAATGATAAATCCGTTTTATTTTCCGGAATCAAGAAAACATATATTAGGTGGTGACTAATTAGAGTCTCTTGATACGAGGGGCAACTAATTATTTAATGCACGAACCTCAAATGTCGTCCTGTATCTTTCCTAACCGCCGTTGAATAACCTTCGATTCCTCTCTGTTCCTTCAGGTCGTCCTTTCCGTCATTTATCTATCTTCCACCGAATCTCTGGTTGTCTAGAGCTTGTCCGCTGTTCATAGATCCATGGCGTTCTCCAGATATGTTGCTAGCTTTCCTTAGTTTGGAATAAGTCCCTTGCTAGCCTGCCGATGATCCACTAACCACATCGAATTACTCTCCCGATCGAAATACACAACCGCTCACTTAGATGGCTCCACAGCGTATGCTTTGTTGTCATGCTGTCCTTTTCGTGACGCCTTTTCGTCTCCCATGGTTTCGGTGCACTGTTATTATTCCCTTCGGGATTTTCCTTCCAACCTCAGCCTAGTGTGCATTGGGGCACTTGCTCTGTGGCACCTTCCCCCTCTCCCCCCACACACATACACATCTCCCTACCACCTATACATCGCAAATCCACTCACACACACCCCACCATCCACACATACATCCTCCACCCACCTACACATGTCGTAACCGAATCCCCCACCACACACATCCCCCACCCGCACATCACATACATCTCCTGCCACACAATATTCCCAATCCACGCACCGCACACACACGTATCCCTCACCAACACAACCCACACCCACATACCACCACACATCCCCACCTACACACCACACACATATCCCCCACCCACATACCACACAATATTCCCACCCACACCCACACAGATACCTTTACCCATCCGCCCCACATACCCTCACCCACAAACCACAAAGAACCCCCACCAACACACACATACCCCACCCACACAATATCTCCAACCAACAGACCACACACCTCTCCCCACCCACACATGCATTCCCCACCCATCCACCAACACACACTCACTCACGCACACATCCTCTACTACGCACCCACACACCCCCACCCCCACCCAACATCTCTCGATCACAATGCTCCCTCCCACACACATCCTCCACCCACTCACGCATCCGACCCCGACACATACACATTCCTCACCCACCTACACATCCCTAAGCCACTCACACACCCCACCCACACATTCCCCATCCACGCACACAACTCCCACCCACACACCCCTGCCAATCACACATACTTACCCCAACCACCACACATCCCCTACTCACCTACAACATATCCCCCATCCATACACACATTCCCCGCACCCATCACACACATCCCCCACCCACACACATATCCTCACCCATACCACCACAAACATACCCTCCACTCACACACCATGCACACATCCTCCACCAACACACCGCACACTATATCCCAAACCCACACACCATACACTTCTCCCCACCCGCCCTTGCATCTCCAATCTACCCACACAATCCCCTACCCACACAATCCCGCCACCCACACATACTTCTCCAAATCATCCACACATCTCCACCCACCCACACATATCCCCCACCCAAACACACATCCCCCGCACCCGTCCCATACACATATCCTCCACCCATACACACATCCCCCACACCCATTCCCACACCCCTACTTTCACCCCCACACATCCATCCACACATCCCACCAACACCCACAAATATCACTACCCACCAACACCCACACACCCCAACCCATCCAAACGCATACCCCACCCACACATCCCCCACCCACACATCCCCCACCCACACATATCCCCACACTCACACACATCCTCCACACACACTCACACATCCTCACATCTAGACACATACAAAATGTCTCACGTGAGCATTGAAACTAGTATGAACAAACTCCAACACTTTACTCACACACATACACTGACAATTGTCGTGAGCAGTCTCATAAATATGTTAAACGTGGAGGAAAATGTGTACATAAACAGTGTGTGACGTAAAAATAGTGATACTCCCACACACAGAGATACACACAGAGAAGACACACACACACACACACACACACACACACACACTCACACAGTCACTCTCACGCTCACTCATTCTGTCTCTCATTCACACTCACTGACTCTCTCACTCAAACTACAGTAATGTACATGAGTTTATATTATACATGATAAAATCAAATGGTATTTAACTGATAATATGACAGATGAGAATACACAAACATATGGATTCGCGTGTTACATAACATGCGTGTTACATGACATGCATCTGCTCAGCTCTCTCTCTCTCTCTCTCTCTCTCTCTCTCTCTCTCTCTCTCTCTCTCTCTCTCTCTCTCTCCTTCTCTCTCTCTCTCTCTCTCTCTCTCTGTATTCTTTCATATACACACACTCACACACATGCGCATGCTCACACACACACACACTAACATATCAACTCTCCCACTGTCTCTCTCTCTCTCTCACTCACTATTTCCCCCATTCATTCACTCTGTCCACCTTCATTCACTTTATCTCTCTCTCTCTCTCTCTCTCTCTCTCTCTCTCTCTCTCTCTCTCTCTCATGCACAGACAGACACACATCCTCACGCTATCACTCAATGTTTCACTTACCCTAGCACACTCACTCACTCTTTTACTCTGCTCTCACACTCTCTCTCTCTCTCTCTCTCTCTCTCTCTCCTCTCTCTCTCTCTCTCTCATCTACACACAAACACTCTAACACTAATTCACTCACTCACACACACACTCACTCTCTCACTCCTAACTCATTCACTCACGTACTCTCTCTCTCTCTCACACAATCCTTCACACACACACACACACACACACACACACACACACACACTCACTCTCTCAATCACACTCTCTCACACATACACATACGCATGAATGCACGCACGCACACACTCCCTCACTCACTCTCACACATAAGCGTACGAATGCATGAACTGACACATTCCCTCAACATTTCTCGCACAATCACTCTCTCCACACACATGCATGCACATGCGCACACACACATTCACTCTCTCACCTCTCACTGACAGCCACTTTCTTCTCTCTCTCTCTCCTCTCTCTCTCTCTCTCTCTCTCCTCGCTCTCCTCTCTCTTCCTTTCCCACAAGCACATACACTATAAATAGTGACCAATTATAGTTAAACAATTATAACTAACCAATTATACTGTTTCTTGAAAGATAGATAGCATAGATAGATAGATAGATAGATAGATGAGATAGCTGGATGGGGGGATGGATGGATGGATGGATGGATCAAATGGATGGGATGGATGGAATGGATAGGAGGGATAGGATGAGATAGATAGATATGATAGATTAAGATAGATAGATAGATAGATAGATAGATGGATGGGTGGATGGTATGGATGGATTGGATGGATGGATCAATTGACGGATGGATGGATGGATGGATGGATAGATAGATAGATAGATAGATATATAGATAGATAGATAGATGGATGGGTGGATGGATGGATGGATGGATCAATGGATGGATGGATGGATGGATGGATGGATGGATAGATAGATAGATAGATAGATAGATAGATAGATAGATAGATAGATAGATAGATAGATAGATAGATAGATAGATAGATAGATAACGAATTAAATACGTTTATAGTTGGGTGTTACAGAACTAAAACAACAGGTGCAAGACATCTAGGATTCATAAATACATGCACGCCGATGGCGTCAAGAACATTTTTTTTTCCGCATATCCTTTACAGGAGATTGCAGTCAACGCCAACATTTTTCAGCTGATGTTGATACCTTTGCAAGTTTTTACTTTCAGTAGTTTGCCATTTCTTTCTGAACGATCGGCTCACATACCCTTCGTAAGTAACCAACCCGAAGCGAATCTCGCTCAGCTGTGTTTCTTACGAGAGTATACGAGATTACGAACAGCGTCGTTAACCCCTTCGCTGAAATATTCCCAGAGGGAGGGAAGATTTTGGCGATCAGAAGCCCCATTTTCTGCTTTGCTCCACGATAGAGATTACACAACCTGCTGCGGTCGAGAATAGATGAACACTTAACACTTCCCAGCGAGTAGCAGCAGAGAAAGTGGTAAGCACGCTTACCTACCTGGTCAGTGGCCATGTGTTCGAACATGCATCGAGACGGGGATTGTTGAAAGAATTGACCTGAGCAGTTTTTGGCTGTTGGTGATTTCTAGGTAAATTTACGTTCAGTAGTATGTCATTACTTTCTGAACGGCCGACACTCATATCATTGTATGAAAACTAATGCAAGGCGATCTGCTGCCAAACCGCCCGCTGATGTGTTTCGAACGCTTTATGCGGGATTACTAATTGCAACACCTTCACAACAGAGCCGTGAAGACCCAACTTAAAATGTGAAGCAGGAAATGCTTCGCGAAGTAATAGCGTAATAATAGCGTGACCAAATCATCCACCAGGTACCGATAGGTCTCTAAATATGAGGCTAGAACCCTTTACCCATCACTCCCCGAGGCGCCATGAAGAGCCTTGTACTTTTACATATAGTGTATTCTTCACAATATCTGGCATATGGACGGACTGCCTGAAACAAAACATGGGCAAAACGGGTCAGCAAGTAGGATTATAGAAAGCGGCTTTGAGGACCAGCCTCCCACCATGGATAAAGAGGCCTTAAACACTTAACTCTGGTATTTTAAAGAAGTAACTCTATACCGAGCAACTAATGTCACGTCGAACAATAATTATATCCAGACACTTTCATTGTGGCTCGTTTTGTGTCAATCTATCGTTTGTTTATTTCATGCATGACATGTTTTGAAAAACAAACAAAAAAATCTTTTTTACCTTAAGAAAACCAACAGTGTTATGGTCATGTAAGAGTGTTATCAACATCACTATAATCCTCCTCCTCCACTTCATCATATCATCATCATCATCATCATCATCATCATCATCATCATCATCATCATCATCATCATCATCATCATCATCATCATCATCATCATCATCATCATCATCATCATCATCATCATCATCATCATCATCATTATTATTAACATGATCAGGTTAATAAGCCCGAGGGGGTCTTCTTGGGGAAATGGTCGAGCCGTTTGCCTCGCTCTCCGAAGGTTGTGGGTTCGATTCCGAGTCACGTCTTTCGGTTAACGAGTCAATTTTTCTCGGAGACTCCGGGGGTCGTCGCTGGAGCTAAGGAGTTCGTGATTTATGTGACGCTTTCGGCAGAACGCCCTGCCCTGCGGAAAGAGACCGAGCCATATGGGATAAAACCCGGTGCAATGAAGTCGATCCTCTCGACTTTTCAGACTTTTTTCAGGTTAGTAAGCCCGAAGACTGACATTGAAGTTATGTGATCATAAGGGTGATATTAACATCATGCGATTATATCACAAATCTATTCCCTGTCCGATGATTGACAGTGAAGTCGTGTAAACATAGCACTCAACTGTCCTCTGTCCATTGATTGATATTAAAATCGTGTGATTATGTCATTCATTTGTAATCTGTTCGATGATTGATATCGAAGTCGTGTGATTATGTCCCTCATCTATAATCTGTTCGATGGTTGACATCGAAGTCGTGTGAATATGTCACTCATCTATAATCTGTTCGATGATTGATATTGAAGTCGTGTGATTATGTCACTCATCTATAATCTGTTCGATGATTGATATTGAAGTCGTGTGATTATGTTACTCATCTATAATCTGTCCGATGATTGATATTGAAGTCGTGTGATTATGTCACCCAACTGTTCTCTATTCTCAACAATGTTCTTCATCGCTGCTCACGCCGGAACCAAAATGTCAATGCTTGCCTTGGCAATGTAATTATAATAAACAAGAAACTGTCTTCATCAGAATGCCGTAATGGAAAATTAAACAAAATCTATATTACAGTTTGTACACTTGATTGTGATGGTTATATTTCCGTAGGAACTTAACACACCTGTTTGTCGCTTAAAGTAGCTTAAAAGTCGACAGGGTAAACTTCAGTGCACCGGGTTTTATCCCATATGGCTCGGTCTCTTTCCGCAGCACGGAAAGCGTCGCACAAAGCACGAACTCCGTAGCTTTTAGCGACGACCCGCGTCTCCGAAACATTTTACTCGTAAACCGAAGGACGCGGCTCGGAATCGAACCCACAACCTTCGGAGCACGAGTCAAACGGCTTGACCACTTCGCGACAGAGACTCCCGAGACACCTGTTTGTATCATATTATATATGCAGTATGGTTGTTTATTTGGCGTTCGTTTTTTTCTGTTTATCTGAATATTTGTCCTCCGGTATGTTTGACAATTAACTATGTCTGATATTGAAACCAAGACAACGTAGCGTACTCCTTTTCGCGTATATTGCTTTACAGCTATCTTTTCTCTGTACTTTTAATGATTTGCTCAACTGATCTCTTTTATTTCATTATCACTATCTGCGATGACACCATGTATTTAAAGCTTCTCAGTTCTTTTCATCCTTCTTCATAAGAGTCCACCATCCAGACATGATTGCTGCTCTGCATATGGGGAAAATAGGGAAAACGAAAAAGATTAAGATAGTTTAAGAGAGTAAGTTGAAAATTACCCTTAACTATGTCTTCACTTGGGTGTATATTTTCATAGTGATGATAGTTTTTAAGGGGGGGGGGGGGGGTGAGTGGTCTTGAGGTATGGTGTCCGCCTCGAGTGCTGGAGGTCCCGTGTTCAAGCCCCGGTGAGGGCCAGGATTTTTTTCACGTGGACTTCTAGTAACAAAATTTCCCCTGGACTCTGGGTAGTGAGATCGGACGCCCGTGTGTATTGTTGCGCACGTAAAAAATCCCTTGGCAGTTGGAAATCGAAAAAGAGGAGCCTAACGGCGCTGCCCGGGCAAAATTTGGAGTTAAAAATCTACCCAAAGTATTTAAGGATCCTCGCTGGTGCTACGGAGTTCGTGCACTGAGCTGAGTTTTTCCGGACCCAGGTTTGAGTTAGGAGAAGAACGGAGCACTTATGGGTTACACCCGTGTGCCGTGATGTTGATCCGTCGACTAAACTAAACTAAACTTTCAGCTCTATATGTTTATAGGCCAGTCGACACTTGATATGTCTTGTGGTCATTATTACACCAACCGCCTTTGTTTTCCATAACATTTCCGGGTTCAACTTTTAAGCTGGATCCACCTGGAAGCTTGGGTCAATTAAAAAATGAATCTCCACCTTGATGGGGATTCGAAACGTAACTACCGGGCTGGCAGGTCATGATGTTAGCTATTGCGCCACAGTGCCACTTCTTAAAATGAAGTAGATGCAGAAACTATAAAGTGTCTCATCTTATAAAGAAGTATGTTTGGCAAATATACAGTGCCACTACTTCTATTGAAGTAGGTGCTGAAACTATAAAGCGTCTCATCTTATAAAGAAGTATGTTTAGCAAATATACAGCGCCACTCCTTATAATGAAGTAGGTGTTTCAACTATACAGCAATACTCCTTATAATGGAGTAGGTGCTGAAACTATAAAGCGTCTCATAATATATAAAGAAGTATGTTTAGCAAATATACAGCGTCCACTCCTTATAATGAAGTAGGTGCTGAAACTATACAGCGATACTCCTTATAATGAAGTAGGTGTTGAAACTATAAAGCGTCTCTCATCTTATGAAGAAGTAGGTTTAGCAAATATACAGCGCCACTCCTTATAATGAAGTAGGTGCTAAAACTATGAAGCGCCTCTCCTTATAATGAAGTAGGTGCTGAAACTATAAAGCGTCTCATATTATAAAGAAGTGGGTTTAGAAAATATACGGCGCTACGCCTTATAAAGAAGTTACTGTTACTGGCACCTTGCCGTATTGACAGACGATAGTTTGTTCATTCTGCCTCAAAAAGGCATAATAACTACAACCCATGATGGCGACAGGGATGAAGTTATACCTCTCCAAACATAAAGTCTGGGCTGAATTGTAGAGACCACGTGGTTACCCACGCAGCACGATCTCTCTCGCCAGTGGGAAGGTAACACCAAGGCAAGTAGAACAAGACAAGCTGCAGAAGCTGTTGGATTAGCGAAGCATTGCACTTACTGTCCGCATGCCAGAGCTTCGATCGTAGACCACTTGCCGACCAAAGTTTAGGGCCTGGTTTGATCTGTCATGACATCTCCTCGTCTTACTGTTGCATTTCCTAACACTAGAATAAGGCTTGTACCCTCCGAATTGCGCTCCTTCTCCCGCAGCCGTTGACACAATGTGGGGGTGTCAATTTAGTGATCACCACCCAACATTCGTGACAACAGAAAACAGGTAGTATCGTCTACTGTAATACGGTAGCTCAGTTGTATCTGACTAAGACCAAACAGAATATAAAGATATAAGTGCTGAAAATATAAAACGCCACTACTTACAAAGAAGTAGATGCTGAAAATATACAACACCACGTCTTACAAAAAAAGTAGGTGCTGAAAATAATGTGATTGACATGGTACAGCATGAGCACAGGCAAAAACTAATTGCAAGAAAAGCGTTCAGTGACAAGAGGATATTAATTCATCCAAGCCTATTGACATCACACGAAAGGCTGTCGTGCTCCTGAATGTAAACGAGCGAGCACAATGTTGCAGCAATGAATAATTCTGTTAGTAAAGGAAAGACGAAGAATTCATATAGCATTGTATTGATCGCTGTGATGGAGATTTGTATGGCAGTTATTTGATGACAATTATAATGATAATTGCTAACAAGTGAAACACCAACCTGATGAGGGTCTTGCACGCCACAACATAAAATTCCTTTTTTAAGTTGGATAGTGGTATGTAATTTATGGCTTGTTGATAACATCGATGGCCTTGTAAAACTGATTTATAAAAACCACAAACAAAAATAAAACCAAGGCATAAAATGAGGAAAAATGTAAAGGAGGAAAGATGTTAGGCACAGGCATAATGAATGAACAAGCGACAAATATACGAATTAAAGCACGCATGGATTTAAGGGAAAAATAAAGACAGACAGCAAACAAGAAGAGAAAATTGAACAAGAGGAGAAAAAAAAAATAAATAAAAGAAAAAAGAGCGAAAACTCTGTTTTAAGACACGGGAAGATAGAAGAAATACGCATGTTATCTAGATTTGCAACTACTAATAAACTACGCCAGTAAGTCAATAAGTAAGTCACAAATGGGTGTAGAAACATAACTAGCTATGATAACAACTTGAAACTAGTTTATTTTTATATATACATTGACCCTTTATTTCTCAACATAATTTCCACCAACATTGATGCACTTATCCAATCGTTTTATCAATTCTCCCAAACCGGCTGCATATAACTGCGTGCTCTGTTTTCTAAACCACTTTTTCACTTCACATTCAACTTCGGCGTCATTCGCGAAATGTCTCCCGCTAAGGTAGATTTTAAGTGGACTTAACCCCTAGCGATTTCCCGTAAACGGTGCATGGTTGGGTAGAAAAAGTTACGAGGCTGAGTCAGTAAGAAGGTCACACAGTTATGTGGCATGGCAGGTAAATGACAACAGGGAAATAAAGGACATATAAAGTAAACAAAATATAATAATATTAAAAACAATAAAGGACAATAAATGACAACAGGAATAAAGGAAATAAAGAAAATCCCATTATGTGGGAAATACTAGACTAAAGAAACAGAGGAAGTAAGAGAGAGAGAGAGAGAGAGAGAGAGAGAGAGAGAGAGAGAGAGAGAGAGAGAGAGAGAGAGAGAGAGAGAGAGAGAGAGAGAGAGAGAGAGAGAGAGAGAGATGCCACAAGTAATCAAACACACAACACCAACTCCACCAAAATATCAAACTACAGATAGCGAATACTCAAACACAAGAAGTAGATCAGTAAGCTTTATTAGAAAACGACCACATGTGACAAAATGGGCGTTGCGGCGAAAGCCTACGTCAGTACACACATAATAAACATTCACTAATACAGCTACATGAAAAACTCTACATGGAAATATATTACACATTACAGAGAAGTTTCTAGCGCCGCTATCTTCTCCTTCCTTGGCCAGGTATCTAAAGAAGTAGAGGAAACAGAACACGTTTTATGATGGTGATAATGATGATAATTATTTGTGCATACACACATTCCACACTGCAAGCTCTCATCATTTTTTTTATGCAGTTGAAAACTCCAGTTAACTGTAATTATGTCCCTTGCCTGTTTCAACCACTTTCCCTGCATCTAATTTTCAATCCATTTTTCTGTTGCAATTAAAGAGGTCATCGTGGCCGAATGGGTAAAAGCGCTTGTTTTTAAGCTTCTTATGCGCTGATGGAGACCATCTTGAGTTGGGATTTTTATAAAACCGTATGGATGCCGGTCGTTCAGAAAGCAATGGCAAACTACTGAACGTAAACTTGCCAAGAAATCACAAACAGCTAAAATTGCGGGGGTTGACTGCGATGTCCTGTAAAGGATATGCAACTAACTTTAACTTTTATGTGCTGATGGTGGGATAGTGGTTTTATTCCCAACACTGGTTAGGTTGACTTAAACGTTGACTTCTAGTTCAGAAAGCAATGGCAAACTACTGAATTACCAAGAAAATCAACCTAGGATGGATGGCAACGTACTACAAAGTACATGCCGCATTTTTTTTTTTACCGCTATTAAATTATCGATGTTTATACTTCACCGCGACACCGTAAGGTACAAGAGGAACATGATGAGATGAGATGAGATTAAACTGGTGGCTCAGTAAAACGAAATGACTCTCTAATGTCTTGGGGTGATGTCTCTTGATCTGATCCTCACTTGCCGTTAAGCGTAAGATTGAAGAGAGACAGCTTGCGCCCCGAGGCCGGGTGTGTTCATATATGTTGCCTCGGTTGCGTGGCAACTGTGATTGTTTAGCATGCCGTTAGCGGTGTTATGGGCGTTTGTATTCCTCTGGCCTTACATCCATATCTGTTTTGGTTGTATGCACTGACCGGTCATCATCATTATGTTGCAGGTCTTCTGCCGAACGCCGTTCTCGTCACGGCGGAATGAACAGATTCTGCATTTCTGGCCATTTCTTCCATCTCATATACTCTCATGAGTTAAGCGTCCTCAATGTCCCGTATCTCTCTGGCCATTTCTCCCATCTCATGTACTCTCATGAGTTAAGCGTCCTCAATGTCCCGTATCTCTCTGGCCATTTCTCCCATCTCATGTACTCTCATGAGTTAAGCGTCCACAATGTCCCGTATCTCTCTGGTCATTTCTCCCATCTCATGTACTCTCATGAATTAACCGTCCGCAATGTCCCGTATCTCTCTGGCCATTTTTCCCATCTCATGTACTCTCATGAGTTAAGCGTTCGCAGTGTCCCGTGTCTCTTTTCGTGCTCGCCGACCCCTTCCCGTTCGTTCTTAATCTGTCTAAATCACTATCATGTGTAATATTACCAAATGATTTTAGTTTACGAAACACGATACTGTTTATCGCCTTTGTCGTTGATGTCCAGATATTGTGCATTTTCAGTATTTTTCTTATTCTTGATCCACGATATTCTAAACATTTGAGAGCACATTATTTTTTTTATAGTAGTTCATTCATTCATTCATTCATTCAGTAGCATGTCCTTTGCAGAACCTCGCTCCCATAACAACCTTCCGGAAAACCTCTCGATCATAAGCAAGATGTCCCACGTCTGATACACCCATCTGGAGATCATCCACCACATCCTGCACCCATCTTCTCTTTGGCCTTCCTCTTCCTCTCTTCCCAGGCATATATCCCTCCATTATTGTTCTCTCCAAACTTTCGTGACGTTTCAAATGACCAAAATATTTCAATTTTCTTTGTTTTATCGTCTTTAATAGCCAACCTTCTTCAATATTCAACTCTTGAAGTATGGATGCATTTGTTCTTTTCTTTACCCAAGATATTCTTAGAACTCGTCTATAACATTTATATTCAAAGGCGTTTATGCGCTGTTCAGCTTGTTTAGTAAGTGTCCATGTCTCACAGGCGTATGTTGCAATGGGAAAGATGCATGCTCTTAAAAATCTAATTTTTGTAGTTCTATCTGTCCCACTCCATAATTTATTCAGCTGTTTTAGTCTTTGAAGAGCAATTGATAGTCGCCGTTTAATTTCTTTCATTGTGTCACCGTTGTTGGTAATCAATGAACCAAGATATTCAAAATTTTCCACTACCGCCAATTTTTCCCCATTAATGTATATTTCTTTCTCCATAGTAGTTTTATCTGTATGCATTATCTTTGTTTTTGCTATGTTAAGATATAAGTTGTGATTTTCACTATTCAATTGGGTTGAAGCTATTAGGTTTTCTATGCCATTCTGTGTTGTGGATAGTAATACTGTATCATCAGCATATCGAATCTCCGGTATGTCATGACCGCCGATATTTAGGGCATCATATAGCTCCCTGTTTATATCATCTCTTACATTTCTCATTATATTTTCGGCGTACAGGTTAAACAAATAGGGTGACAGCACGCAGCCCTGACGGACTCCTTGCTTGATGTCAAACCAATCTGATGCCTCGCCATCTATTCTAACTGCTGCTTGTTGGTCTAGATAGAGCATTTTTATGAGTTGTACTACATGTGATGGAAAGCCCATATTCCTCATGATTTCCCAAAGTTTCTGATGTTGTACACAGTCAAATGCTTTTGAATAATCCACAAAACATGAGAATAGGTTTACATTAAATTCTCTGCACTTCTCTATTATTAAACGCATGTTGAATATGTGATCTCTTGTTCCTCTTCCTTGTCTAAATCCAGCTTGAACTACGTTAATCTCTTCTTCCATTTTCTTACGAAGTCTTCCCATTATGACTTTTAGTAGAATTTTACTTGCATGACTGATCAGGGCAACAGTTCTATAGTTGGTGCATAATTTCAGGTTACCCTTTTTTGGTATTGGAATGAAGATAGTTCTCTTCCAATCTTTTGGCCATATACCATATTTCCAAATCTTTGTACATAATGCATGATATATGTGTATGCTTTCTTCTCCTCCCGCTTTAATTAGTTCAGCTGGTATCTCATCACATCCAGGTGATTTACCATTCTTCAGGTCCTTTATAGCCCAAGCAATTTCATCTAATGAGGGTTCAGGTTCTGTCTCTGCTGCTATTGGTTCATGTATCTCATTCATATCCTCACTGGCACTCATATCATACATTCCACTGCAGTACTCCCGCCATCTTTCTAGAATTTGTCTAGATTCTGATAAGGTATTTCCTATCTTGTCACAGACAACATTCAATTGAGGTTGAACATTTCTTGTCAATAACTTCATTTCTTTGAACATTTCATAATCTCTTCCAGTCTTATGATATTGCTCTATTCTGGTACAGCAATCTTGTATATATTGATTTTTGTCCTTTCTTGAAACTAAACTAAACTATCTGTTTCAGTTCCCTTCGTTGTTTTATTAATTCTAATGTGTCTGATGTAATCCATGGCTTAAGTTGCTTTTTCTTGGTCGGAATTAAATCTTTGGCTGCAGTTATCAAGATATCTCTAGCTTGTACTGCCAGTTCATCAGGTGTCATTTCTTCTTGTACAGACATCAAGACCCCAAAGCGATTCCTAACTTCTACAGTGTATGCATCCGGTATTTTTGTGAGATCAAAACGAAGTGGCCTTGGTCCTCGGATAAGCTTTTTGAGTTTTAATTTCAGATCTGCTTCTAATAACTGATGATCTGTATCACAGTCTGCACTACGTAGGGTTTTTGCAGATGTTATGCTTGATCTCCATCTTCTTTGTATTAAAATATAATCTATCTGATTTTTGGTAATACTATCTGGAGACTTCCATGTGAAGAGTCTTCTTGGATGTTGTTTAAAAAGCTTGTTGGCTATCGTTAACTCATTTTCTGTGCAAAATTCAATTAATTTGTCACCTGCATCATTTCTATTTCCTAATCCAAATTTTCCTAAAACGTGTCTCTCATTTTCAGCTCTTCCTGCACCTACTTTTGCATTAAAATCTCCCATTATTATTGTTATATCATTATGACCAATTTTATTTAATGTGTCTTGTAGTGTGTTGTAAAAATCTTCAATTTCATCCTCCTCTGCTGTTGAAGTTGAACTCTGTATGAGAGTTGTGCTTTTGGGACGGCCTTTAAGTCTAATAGTGAGAATTCTATCACTAACTGGATTATATCCCATTAAAGATTTTGCAGTTGTCTTATCTAAACAAAATGCCACTCCACTCTGGCCTCCGGCGTCTCTACCAGAATAAATGAAAATACTTCCATTTTCAGTTGTAAAATGTCCCTTGCCGCTCCAGCGATGTTCACTAATTCCTAAAATTTGAATGTTTAACCTCTCAATCTCATCACACACTACTCTAAGCTTTCCCACATACAGACTTCTCACATTCCACGTTGCTATTCTCACTCTGTTTCTTAGTCTGACACAGGGGATTTCCTTGGTAACACAGTCCGGATTAACTCCGTCATCACGATTACTAGTACTGGTTCCTGTGTCACACTCTTCCCCAGTGTTATCTGATCTGCCTGGCCTGGGGGTCTCGCCACCAGATCTCTTTCTTATTATGTTTTCTTTCATGATTGCTATGGTTTCTTGGCAAGTTTTGCAGAAGGTAGTTTGCCATTGCTTTCCTTCTGGGCAGTGACTGTATTAGTCGGTGGCCATAGCCATTGTCTCTACTGATGAGATCATCTGCCTATCACCGCAGAGTGCAAGACCATAACCAACAACAATCTGTCGGTTGCTCTCACACTCCATCCAGCCACCTGCTTCCATCACTTCACGTAACCCTGATCGGGGGGCTAAACGGGTACTCCACCTTGCCCAAGGGTGTCCCGTAGACTAACGGAGGAAAGGAGGCGTCTTACATCTCCTTTGATAGGGGATACCCCTACCCCGCTAACCGGTTATAGTAGTAGTTGACCATATTTCATTCTGATAAGGTGGCCGCACTAATTTGCTTGTTATTTCTCTACAATTTCTTTACAATTTCTTTACAATTCGGACACATGCTATTGTGCATATACTACGTCTAATGTAATGATATCGCATTCGGCTTATACCAGCAGCCTTTCTCCGGTTTTTCATCTTCCATGTGCCGAGGTTTCTCAGGTAGGGTGCTGATAATCGTGTCATTGATAGCCAAATGTTGGAAGAAGAACACTGTTGATCATTTGTCGGTTGACTTCCAATATAATCTTCAAATGTTCTAGTTAATGTGACAGCTGGAAAGCTACACTATTTGTCTTTTGACATCTTATTTCTATCAGAGTTGAACTGAGTTAAGAATTGAAATCATTGCATTCGGAACATTCGCGTTCAGTCCTCATCTTCAATAGCCAGAGAAGAGTTCCAATACTAATGATACCCGTTGCTAACTGATTATATGTCCGTCTGGCTTTACCTCTGAGTGACGACTGTCTACCAGATCCCCTGACAACCCATTACTACCGCATTCTTTCTAGACCATGATAGTCTGTTTGCTCTTCTGCATCATTCACGTGCTCCCAGAGGGCCTTCACCACATCTGCATTATTATGCATCAAATCACCCATCAATGATGCAGCACCAACCAGTCTGTTTGCTTGTTCATTGCCAGCCACAAAAGAGTGTCTCGGAGAAAAGATCCAGCGAATGCTCACAACCCGCGATATCTGAATTGATGCATGCCATTTAACACGAAGCATGCTAGTCTTCACCTTTGTCAGCAAACTCTGTGAATCAGTTACAATCACAACATGCGCATACAGTGCGTTCTCCAACCAGCGGAAAGCTGCAGATTTCCATCAGAGAAGAAAAATCTGAATAATGTAAAAAAGCTAAGACTGAAATGATGACATAGACAATGTGGGGCTCTTGGAACCAACAAGTCTAGAGAATCAAAAGAGAAGGAAAAGACTGTCACTGGGAATGACACACATTGAGAAAATCTGTTAATAGTGTAACTGGAAGGTCTTTGTTCTTGAACCAGCAGGGAAAAGAAATAGAGGGAAACACAATGACATCAGAAGAAGGGAATTCGAAAGAGGAATGAATAATGTGGGCAGAAGAGTAAACGATCTGCATGAGACAGTGAAGGTTAGGAAGTCTTGCAGTGAGCTAGCTTAGGATTTAAAGTGCTGGAATATAAGAAGATGAGGACACAGGCCAAGAGACAAAGAAGTCTGTGTTACATGAACTCAAATTAAAGCGCAAATTTGTTATCTTCCGGTAATCTGGCTTAGATATTAAAATCCAAAAAACAAAAACTATGATAATTAGCAGTGAAAAGGAAAAGTCATCAATGAACATCACAGTAAACGGGCAGATACTAGAACAAGTAACACGTTTCTCCTATCTTGGACATATAATAACAGATGATGGCAGAGGTGAAATGGAAATCAAAAAGAGAATAGGAATGGCCAAAAATGCTTTCAACGGTATGAAATCAGTATTAACATCTAGAGAGATTAATAACGCATTAAAAATGAGAATTGTCAAATGCTACGTATATCCAACGCTACTGTATGGCGCGGAATCCTGGACATTGAACAAGCAACTAGAAAGTCGCATAAACAGCCCTGGAGATGTGGATATACAGACGAACAGGTCGTATTTCATGGAAACAAAAACAATCAAATACAGAGGCTCTAGAAAAACTGGGAATGAAGAGAGAGTTGATGAAAGAAATAAAGAGGAGACAAGTGAAATATTTTGGCCATGTTAAAAGACATGATACGCTTATAAAAACCATACTGGAAGGCAAGGTTGAGGGCAAGCGAGCAAGAGGTAGACAACGATACAAGTGGAAGGATAACATCAAGAGATGGACGAACATCAGCCTGACAGAATGTACAGTTAAGGCGAGAGACAGGCAATGTTGGAGATCCATTGCAGCCAACCTTCATTGCGGAGATGGCACCTGATTGATTGATTGATTGAGTAACGTTTTATTTACTTCGTAATTTCAGGTTTTGCAACCATGAAGATCTGTGTGGTTTTCTCGTCATCATGCATTGCTCTAAAGACTCTCATTTTTGTGTCTTTGTTCCATTCAGTGCACATTCAACACTAAACCGCCATCGAAGGTACATTTAATGCAATAGGGTATGTAATTCAGTGAACCAAATTTAGAAGATGTTAAAATGCACAGTTATTTTTCTCTCAATCGGACTCTTTAATTTGTCCCAGAGGCTTTATAGATTAGAGGTTAAAGTACCTGGAGATCAATTTGAAGTTTATTTGAATTATTGGAACTAGCAAGTAGTAACTGAAGCATATGGTGTTTTTGTCTTAAAATGACTCTGTAATTTGTCCCGAATACATTATCTGGTACTTCATTTTTAATTCACCACAAACAAACGCGTAGTTATTGTTAGCACTGACCTAGATCTGATGGGATCGTCGATTTTCATAATAAGGATATCGGGATTCACTTACATCAAAGATGAGCGCAGACAGATGGGACATACACAAGATAAAACAAGTTGCACAAGATAAGGATACACACTCCGACGACAATAAGGTCCCTCCGGGCCCAGAAACATTTATTGCATCCATCGATTTATCTAGCAGTCAACCACACACTCAACCGGAAGTGATAGACAACATATTCAACTTATATGATTCTTTATTTCAATAAATACATTACACAATAGCACTTGCTTGCTTTCTACTTGCGAAAGCAATTATATGTCTTTATCTGTAATTAATAAATGCATTGGCCGTTTTCAGGGCCCCCAAAATATCCCAGTTAGCATTCTTCGATTGCACAGAGTATATGAACACACCCCAACCAAATATGGAATCACCCTGATGTCACGTGATTTCCCGGGAACTCCCGGGATTCCTTTATCTCATTTCATCTCATCATGTTCCTCTTGTACCTTGCGGTGTCGAAGTTAAGTATAAACAGTGGGAGAGTGCCCGCTTATGGGCCTCATGTAACTATATTCCCAGGGACTCTGTTATTCCCTGCGTCCATCGTTTACGAGGTCGGCATCTTCCTCTGCCTCCCTCTGGTCTGTACAACATTGCGTGTTGTGGTATACTGTTAATCTTATCTCTTCTTGATACATTGAGTATTCTTCTCAGGAATCTTATTTTTGTTGTTGTGATTTTTCTTTTCTCTTTTTCTGACATTGTCCAGGTTTGGCATTGGTAACATAGAGTTGATAGGAAGGTTGTACTGTAGAGTGCTTTCTTAGTAGTTATTGATACATGTTTGTTCTTTAATATTGGTGTCATTTGTCCAATGAGTTGGTTTGACTTACTGCATCTATTTTCGATCTCGTCTTCTGATTTGCAGTTTGATGATATTATACTTCCTAGGATCTTGAAACTCTTTACTTGTTTCAAGGGATGTTCGTTTAGGTGAATCGTTGTTGCCTTTCCTTCTTTAGTTATAGCCATTACCTCTGTTTTACTTGTGCTAATTTTCATGTTATGTTCCCTACACATTTCGATTAGACTGTTCTTGTGGTCTTGTAATTCAGCTTATGATTTTGCTATTAGTGCTTGATCATCCTCAAACAGGAGGTCTCTAATAGTTAGAGTTGCAGATGGTTCTTCTTCTGTATTCTCGTCATGCAGTGTTCTTGCGGTCTCTGTTTGGCTGGTTTCTTTACGTATGTTATGAACAAGAGAAAGGACAGGACACAACCTTGTCGTACTCCGGATCTTATGGTGAAGGGTTCTAAGTGTCCTCCAGTCGCTCTCACTATGCATTCACTGGTGTTGTATAAGCTTCTACATAGGTTTGTTAGATGTGTATTCACTCCATATTGTTCATATTGGATAAAATCCGGTGCAATGAAGTCGACCCTGTCGACTTTTAAGCGACTTGTATTTTTACTCTATCAAATGCCTTTTCTTGGTCGACAAAGGCTAAGTAGAGTGTGTCATTGAATTCGATTGATTTTTCTAAAAGTTGTCTAAGAGCAAAAATGGCATCTGTGCATCCATTGTTTTTCCTAAATCCAAGTTGTGTTTCGCTTTGCTGGGGTTCTATTGTAGTAACTAATCTTTTCTCAAGAATTTTGCACAATATTTTCCCAGTGTGACTCAACAGTGAAATGCCTCTGTATTGTGTGCAGTCTCTTTTGCTGCCTTTGTTTGTCCAAATTGGGGTAATTATGGCATTTCCCCAATCTCGTGGTGTCTGTTGTTCTACCCAAACATGGTTGAATAGTCTATGTAGCCAAGCTGTTCCTACTTCTCTTGCTGCTTTAATTAGTTCATTTGATATTTCATCTTGTCCTGGTGATTTGTTCAATGTGGCTAATCTTATGGCTACTATAATTTCTTCTTTCAATATGTCTGGTTCTAGTTCTTCGGTGGCATCTGTGTCAGTTTCTTGAATTCATGTGACATCTGATGAGATGTTGATAAGTTTTTCGAAAAACTGTTTCCACCTTACTATGAATTGTTTTTGTTCACTTGTTGGTTCTCCATTTTCGCTGTTAATTATTTCAGTTGGATCAAAGGGTTCTCCTCTGGTTCTCATTGCATGTATCTTTTTATAGAAGTTTCTAGTTGCCTCCTTGTAGTTTTTATTTAGGGTTTCTCCATACTCTTCCCAGTCTTTTTGTTTTTCTCTCTTTACAATTGTATTCCCATGTCTTATCGCTATTCTATGTTCTATGTAATCGCATTCCTGTTTGCGCTTCGACAACTTTTTATATTTTTCCTTTTTGCCTTTTACAGCTCTCTTGACTTCTGCGTTCCACCAACTTGTTATTTTCTTTATCCGTGTTTCGCGTTTTTTTGGTGGTTCCACATGTTATTGTTGCAGTATTTAAAATGCTTGATTTGATCATCTCCCATTCTTCTTGCAATGTCTTTCATTCCTTTATTTGCGGTGAATTAAAAATCAACTATCCTTTCTCTATTACAATATAAAGAACTTGGAAAACAGTTTGAATTTACTTGAAGTGCCTGATTTGTGATGAAGGCGTTACGGGCGCAATTCGTTATCACGTATACCGCTTTCGAAACACAGCTGCGGGAGATTTTCAGGAGACTGTCTTGCGTTGGTTTACATATAACGATTTGTGTGCCTGTCGTTCAGAAAGCAGTGACAAACTACTGGAAGTAAACTTGCCAAGAAAAAGAGTTTCTTTGGCGAAGTGGTCAAGCAGTCTACCTCGCGCTCCGAAGGTTGTGGGTTCGATTCCGGGCTACGTCTTTCGTTTCATTAGAGCATTTTTCTCGGAGACTCCTGGGGATCGTCGTTGGAGCTAAAGAGTTCATGCTTTGTGCGAAACTTTTCGGAAAGAGACCGAGCCATATGGGATAAAAATATGGGATGAATTAGGTATTCGCAACGTTTAAGACCGCTTTCTTTGGCCAATAAATCAGAAACACCCAAAAAAGCTGGGCTTGCCTGCGACATCCTGTAAAAGATATGCAACTAACTTAACTTACTAAGCAGTAACTAAAGCAGACGTCATGATACAATGTTTCTTTTTCCCTTAAGCTGGCACAGTAATATAAGTGTAATAATTAATTACAGCAAAAGAGACATGCCAATTGCCATGAACAATGGCTCATCTTGCCATGAACCGTGGCTTCTTTTGCCATGAACCTTGACTCCTCTTGCCATGAACCGTGGCTTCTTTTGCCATGAACCTTGACTCCTCTTGCCATGAACCATGGCTTCTCTTGCCATGAACCGTGACTCATCTTGCCACTAACCGTGGCTTCTCTTGCCATGAACCGTGACTCATCTTGCCACTAACCGTGGCTTATCTTGCCATGAACCTTGACTCCTCTTGCCATGAACCGTGGCTCCTCTTGCCATGAACCTTGACCCATCATGCCATGAACCATGGCTTCTCTTGCTATTAACCGTGGCTTCTCTTGCCATGAACCGTGGCTTCTCATGAACGGTGGCTCTTTTTGCCATGAACTGTGAGTCCTTTTGCCATGAACCGTGGCTTCTCTTACCATGAACCGTGGCTCCTCATGCAATAAACCATAACTTCTTGGCTGTGGGCTAAGCTCCAAGCTCATTAATGTGCAGAGATCTGGCCTTTGGGCCTGAGAACAACAAACACAAAGGAAACTCTAACCACTAATCAATCACACACAAAAGGGCCTCGGCTGACCGTGTAGGGCCGAAAGATCTATATGTGGGACTTCAAGGCTCAGTCACCATGGTAGAGTCTCTAGTGGTCCTTGCAAACAGATGAAATTCTTGGCACAGTATACGGTGTTATCGGAAAACGTATAATGAATTACTTGGTACAGAATGTTATTTGGTGCAGTATGTAAGCAGTAACTAATAAAAATTCGAGTTGTTACATGGTACAGAATTTAAGTAGTAATCAATTAACGTATAATAACTTACATGGTACAGAATGTAAGCAGTAGCCGATAAACGATTAACGAGTTAGTTGGTACAGAATGTAGTATTAATACATAAACGTATACCGAGTTTCAAGGGGCAGAAAGTAAGCAGTACTCAATAAACGTATAACGAGTTACATGGTACAGAATATAATCAGTAATCAATAAACGTATAACGAGTTACTTGGCACAGAATATAATCAGTAATCAATAAACGTATAACGAGTTACATGGTACAGAATGTAAGCAGTAATCAATGAACGTAAAACGAGTTACTTGGTACAGAATGTAAACAGTAATCAATGAACGTATAAGAGTTACTTCATGTGGAATGAGTTAAAGGGCAGACATAAAATATTATCCAGGAGCTAGCACGTAGGCTGCTGATATGAAGGCGGAGTAACTCTGCTAAATCCAGCCCGAAGACAAAAGGAACATTTTGCTCCTCAAGCCTAGTTTAAGGGGGGAAAAAAAACATGTAACTAAAAAATTCGAATTACAAAAAGAATTATTAAACCTTTATATAATCGTTAGCTCTGTTTTCATCAACAAATGGAACTATCGAAAGTATTTATAGGCTTCAGTTCGCCGTTTGTTCTGGCCTCCCTAGAGATATGTATTGAAACGATAGATGTTATTAATTGTTTCTTTCACCGGATTCTCTCTATTTCCATGCTAATCTGTGTATGGTTTATTTCATGGTCTGGAGATTTGTGCAGTTGTTATGTGTCTTACAGACAGACAGACAGACAGACAGACAGACAGACAGACAGACAGACAGACAGACAGACAGGCAGACAGACAGACAGACAGACAGACAGGCAGGCAAACAGATAGACAGACAGACAGACAGACAGACAGACAAGCAGGCAGACAGGCAGGCAAAGGATAAATATACCGAACACACACACACACACACTCTCTCTCTCTCTCTCTCTCTCTCTCTCTCTCTCTCTCTCTCTCTCTCTCTCTCTCTCTCGCAAATGCATTGCACAAGGTCTGATATTATGATCATATTTGCTGACAGCAATCAGGGACGCTCGCTGTCGTCTTCTTTGTCTTTATTGCTTCCCTGTCTACCATTTATTCCGCAAATGGAAAATAGGCAAAAAAAGAAAAAGAGAACTCATAACAAGCCCTCCTATCTCTGCTTTCTCATAAGGCCCTCCACGTCCTCCTCATAACATTCACCTATCTCTCAAATTCTCTTCTCGTTAATATGTCAGGCCTCCCCCTCTTTCTTTCTCCCCTGTTTCCCACAGGTAAGAATTTTTTTCTAACTATATTACATAATTTCTCAATGTGTGCCCTCATCGAAAGCTTCCTTTCATCGCTTCTGGATTCGCTGGAATGTGTTTAATAATCTCCACATTGGTGATTGTCATGTAATGTTAGATGGTTTATTCTGCACAGGCAGTAATTAAGTAATCTTTTCAGTTGAGAATTAATTGTTGTTGTTGTTCTCGATAGTTCTGATCCCCACAGTAGTAGTGTTTGTTGTTAGGGTAATATTATAAGTCTTGTATCAGGCTTAATTTTCTTTTGACTTCCACACGTACCCTAGGGACATCAAAGCTTCTCTTGCTTTTTGTATTTTTATTTCAATATCTATGCTCCCACATCTGTGTCTACATTGCTATCTAACTATGTCTAATTCCGCCTCTTGAAGTGAGATTAAACCCAAACAGATCGTGGCATTTTTTGCTTCATTGTCTTTGTTATTAACTTATGCATTTTATGATCTAATTGTGGTGACCTCCCATTATGTTTAATTTCTCTTGCGTCTGATATCGTGAGTGGGACACCAGAGCAATGTAGTCAGCGAAATCCAGATCACGAAATTGCTCTTCCAGAACTAACTGAATTCCATTTCTGGCGGAAGTCAGTGTTGTCTTCATAATCCAGTTTATAGTTAGCAATAATAATAATTCTGGCAAAAGGCAAAACTGTCGCATTTATGTTCTAATTGCAAATGTTTTGTGTAGAACGTTGCCATTAACAACCGATTGACTTTCTGGGCTAATTTACGTTCAGTAGTTTGCCATGGCTTTCTGAACAAGAAGTCAACGTTTAAATCCAACTGACCGGTGTATGGAATGAACCCAACGCCCCGTCATCAGTATACAGGAAGTTTAAGCATAAGCACGATACACCTCTCGGCGACGCTGACCTCCACATCCCCAAATATACCATGTATATTACGTCGTGGGGAGCTTTCCTGATTTTCTTTTAACTGCGCCCATGGTAGCGAGCTAGTTGACCTACTCTGTATGACTGTCCGCTGTTGAGAGATATTTAGCATGACAAAAGCACACACAGATCATCCTTGCTGTTTTGTCCCTATCCCTGACTTCCAGTCCCTAACATGTAAGATAGGTTGTTGAGCTTTTAAGACCTCTGTAGTGTTTATGCTTGTGCTTACGGTTTGCTAACGTATTTTCCTCATCTTGGATTGGTAATGCGTGGTTCCGTCACCCTGCTACTGAGTTGAGTGCACGAGGCGACACAGTCAGCTGTGAATGTCGCGTGGTATGTTTTTACATCTGTCCGCGACTGTTTGTAGCATAAACTGCATATTCAGAAAAATAGCTACCGAACGGTCGCTCAACTGAATGGGTTGCCTTATACAGTAATGTATGGCTGCTGGTTGTCTAGTGCTTCCATCAACGATGCACTGTATGTTTTGTGGCGGACTTTTGTGTTGGTATTCTGGCAGTGGTATTATTTATAGTACATCTGTGCGGGCTGTTGGTTTATCGAGACTCCTGTCTGTTCCACTTTCACATGGGGCAGTGATATTCACTGGCGCAGGAATGGAGCATAATGGAGCGACCCTTTACAGTGAAGTTGGAACCGCGACTAACTGACTAACTATCCCTATCCATGAAGCCTGAGCTTCACATCCACCGACCTAGAATCTGGGGACATTATAACATCCGGGAACTCCTAATTTTGTAAACATCCGGGAACTCCTAATTTGGTACACATCCGCATCACGAGTGGGAGGCGGAAGCCGTTCGTCTATTTCATTGGCTACAACATAACGATGGATATAAATTTACTTGATTTCATAACGATGGTAATTGCTCCTGCTTGATACACTTCATAAAACACACGCTGTAAACACTATCTAGTTAACTCTCCCGTTTTCGTGCATCCTGTAATATTGTTTTTGATTTATACTGTCAACAGATCTCAGATCCATATTTAGTACGCCCTCGTCGCTGCCTCGTGGTTTAACATTTCATATGTGCTTATCTTCCTACGTGTAGTAAAATTGGATGCAATTACGTCTGAGAGAATGCAGCAAGCTTCGTTACTGGCTACTGTTCTGACATAACTGTCTTCTCTTAAATGATGTCTGGTATTGAATGGTCTACCCATGCATCTAATTGGGTGTGTCGTCGGGAGACCTTATCATTGATTTTTTTTCTGCGTTGTCTGGGTTTCCTATTGACGGAAAAGTGTATTCCGCTTCTTAACTGTTCAGTATGTCTTTATTGAAAAACGTGCTGGTGTTAACCGTCAGTTATAGGCGAAGATCCTGTTTTTTTTCTTTCTTGGATCTTAGATTTTTTTTTCTTTTTTTTTCTGTTTGTTGTTTCTAAACTACTTTTAAATATAAAAACAGTACCTGGAGCTTTAGTGATGTTCATGTTAGAGAAATAATTATTAGAGTGCAGTGGGATGATTAATCGACTTAAGCGATTTCCCTAACTGCCATGGGCTTATACATCGCCGAAATGTTGTCATTGCGTTAAAATACAACATGTTTTCTACCATATTAACAGCTTTTAAGTCATACCTGTGACACATCTCTACTTCTCATCTTCTGCCATCCATTTTTGTAGCCCTAACATATTTGTTTGTATGGCACTGAATCTGTTAAGATAGAAATATGAAAAATAATACGCCAAACAAGAACATCAGTAATTGGAAACATTTAACAGTTGCAGTTAAGACGCCCAGACCCCCGGGAAGGTTAACCCGGTCAACAAATGCCCGCAGAAGTCGGATGTGTCGGCCTAACGGCGCAAGAACGCAGCTCTGCTGTAAACAGGCACAACGCAATCACATCCGAAAAAAACTCCGGATGAACGAAGAAGAAGAAGACGCCCAGACAGAAAGACTCAAAGACAGAAAAACTTAAGACAGAAAGAAACTACGAACGGATGAACAGCCAAACATACGGACAGACAGATTTACAGATAGATATGCGACAGACAGAAAAATAATTAGATCATCATCATCATCATCATCATCATCATCATCATCATCATCATCATCATCATCATCATCATCATCATCATCATCATCATCATCATCATCATCATCATCATCATCATTATCAACAAAACTATTACAATTACCTCCAAAACAACCACCACACCAATTATTCCATCAACAACATTATTATCAATATAACCACCACTACCACCACCACCACCATCACATCATCATCATCAATATCATTACTACGACCACCAGCACCACAGTCACCTCTATCATCATCAACACAATCATCACCATCAACATCATTATAATTACTACATCATCGAAGGATTAGCCCATGTCTCTATACATTATGAAATATCGTATAACATATCTTTATAGTGTAAACATAAAATGAATCACTGAACGAGATAAGTAATGCATAAGCATTTATTGACCCCCAGATAAGAAACAAGTAAAAAGTAGAAACCAGACAAACGCTTGGTATACCGAAATCAGTTTGCTTTGGGCTTCCAATACACTGTAATAGACAACTAAGGAAACCGTGCTAAAATCACCCTTTCCGCAGAGCTGCTCTAATGTGTTTCTAGAAGACTAACCGTCACTTTCAGGGATAAACAGTACTAAAACACATCTATTCTGGAGATAACGACATCCGGTAATGGTAGCCCTGCCACTCCACCAGCACTATCCCCATTAAATGAGTCACTGATTTCAAGATGATGATGATGCACGTCTCGGAGCACAATCTCCCAGTGACTCTAAGCTTTCTTTATTAAGATCTGCTGGAAAACCCAGGATAAGTTTGAAGAAACCGGGAAACTTCTTGATCCGTTTGTTCTGGGACTTGTAACGCAAAGTAATTTTATAGACAGCGGATGAATGTCAGTTCTTGGGTGCTTGATGGAGAACAGTTTACGTGATGTCGTTATTTTGAGCAGCCAGGAGAAAATTGCTTCAGGATTTTCAGGCCGGGAGAAAAACGTTGTTAAACTACTCATCTGCGCTTAGTTGATGTTCATTCTGGAAGTACTCGATTTGTTTCTAGAAGGCTATTGTGTCTATATCTCTAGGCTAAATTGAAGTTAGAAGTTGGGGGATTGTATGTGAAGATGAGCAGGCTTGTATAGTAACATAGATTATCGTTATTATATACATTATCGTCATCATCATCTTCATCAACATCACCACCACCAACATCGTTATCATCATTATCATCACCATCATCGTCGTTATCATCATGATTACCACCACCATCACTACCTCCACCACATTCACCATCATAATGTGCTCCACTGTCCATCGTGAAGCAATATGCAGCGAACTGCTGTCGTCTGCTGGAGTAATTCTTTGCACCCCAAACAGAATGGTGGAAGAAAGAAGAAAGAGGAGGAAAGAATTTGTCAAATTTGTTCTTTATACAAAGTGTAGTGAGACTTTACAAACACCCTGTATTTAAAGAAAACGAAAATCAGGGCTTATAAAAACTGCTTAAAATATAGTGAACCGATGAGAAGAAAAATGCTGACATTCATTCACCATGATCTAATCATCAAGAAACAGTATCATTTCTCTGAAACTGAAATAATTTGGTCATTGTAAACATCGTAGTGGTTTGGAAAGAATATTGAAGGAAGGCATAATTCACGGAGAAGAGGTAGGGGTCTTCCAGTAAGATGAAGCTCACAGAAGGACATTTCAGAGATCTCGGGCATGTAAGTGCATATGTTCACGTTCGCTCTCATAGAATTTAAGCGTAGTCCATACAAGGGCTACTACTTCTAGTGTACTGGAGCGATATTTGCATGTGGATTAGCTTTCTTTCTTGCTAACGTCCCCCGCCTTCAGGCGAACCCACTCCAAATTCTGAGGTACTTGTCATTTACTCCCCAAGTCAAGGACAAGAAGTCAAACAGTTTAGTCCCGCTGACCGGTGTAGGGATTAAACTCGCTACCGCGGCATCAGCAAATTGGATGTGTAAGAACGAGCGCTCTTTCCCATTCTGTCATGATGACCACCATACGAGTGCCTGAAACAGGAGAACTGGCAAACGATCAACAAACTATTCGGGCAGCCGCCATGAGAGCGACTTCCTGCAAAGGACCTACTACACGTTGATACTTTCTAAGGTAAAGGTCATAAATAATAAAGGGCAAATTGTTTACTGAAGCTATGTTCTGAATGCTCACAATTCTTCATCATCATCCAGTGCAGGGCTCCCGTTGAAAGTTGGATGAAATGTGTTTGCAACACTTTATATGAGGTGTCTCCACTGTGCATTTATGAAGACTTTCCCCAATCCTTCTCATGATGTTGTCGTGCCACATTAAACATTGTATTTCCCTTGTACGCTGGGAACTGTGAAACTGCGTTCACTAACAATTAAACCACAGTCCCCGACGCACGTGCACTCTTATATATATATATATATATATATATATATATATATATATATATATATATATATATATATATATATATATATATATATATATATATATATATATATATATATATATATATATATATATATATATATATATATATATATATATATATATATGAAATTTAGTTTATAAGTAGGTCACAAATGGCTGTAGAGAAATAACTACACATGATAACAACTTGAAACCAGTTTATTTTTATACATACATTGTCCCTTTATTTCTCAACATAATTTTCACCAACATTGATGCACTTATCGCATCGTTTTATCAATCCTCCCAAACCGGTTGCATAGAACTGCGTGCTTTTTTTTCATTTACCGGCCATCCCACAGACCTGTGTGACTTACTTATTGACGGGGCCCTCGTAACTTTTTCTACCCAGCTATGCACCGTTTTACGGGACAAACATTTGTCAGCATAAACACTGACAACCCACTATGGTGGGAGACATTTCGCGAATGACGCCGAAGGTAAATGGGAAGTGAAAACGTGGTTTAGAAAATAGAGCACGCAGTTCTATGCAGCCGGTTTGGGAGGACTGATAAAACGATGGGATAAGTGCATCAATGTTGGTGGAAATTATGTTGAGAAATAAAGGGACAATGTATGTATAAAAATATACTGGTTTCAAGTTGTTATCATGTGTAGTTATTTCTCTACAGCCATTTGTGACCTACTTATAAACTAAATTTCATATATATATATATATATATATATATATATATATATATATATATATATATATATATATATATATATATATATATATATATATATAAGAGTGCACGTGCGTCGGGGACTGTGGTTTAATTGTTAGTGAACGCAGTTTCACAGTTCCCAGCGTACAAGGGAAATACAACGTTTAATGTGGTACGACAACATCATGAGAAGGATTGGGGAAAGTCTTCATAAATGCACAGTGGCGACATCTCATATAAAGTGTTGCAAACACATTTCATCCAACTTTCAACGGGAGCCCTGCACTGGATGATGATGAAGAATTGTGAGCATTCAGAACATAGCTTCAGTAAACAATTTGCCCTTTATTATTTATGACCTTTAACCTAGAAAGTTTGAACATTTAGCAGATGCTTTGCAGAAAGTCGCTCTCATGGCGGTTGCCCGAATAGTTTGTTGATCGTTTGCCAGTTCTCATGTTTCAGGCACTCGTATGATGGTTAGCATGACAGAATGGGAAAGAGCGCTCGTTCTTTCACATCCGATGGAAATTATGTTGAGAAATAAAGGGACAATATATGTATAAAAATAAACTGGTTTCAAGTTGTTATAACGTTTAGTTAGTTTTCTACAGCCATTTGTGACTTATTTATTGACTTACCCTCATTTATGAGATCAGTATAAAACCATTGCAAATAATTACATTGAACATAACGTAAAACCGGTTTTAACCAATACCTTCCCTTTCTACCTTCCTCTTTATAATCATCATAAAATCATCAATAGTTAGCGATAAAATGAGAAAACACAACGAAGAAAAAAAAAAAAAAAAAGACAAAGACGAAACGCGAACACATCTGAAAAAAAAAAAAGACAAAACATGACGAAATTGCAGCGAATAACACAGCTTGGAAAATATTCATAACTGAACATTAAATATAGATGCTCATTTTGACAACATCTGTGTCCGCAATATTTAATCTTAAAATGTAAAAAAGAAAATGAATCTGCAATTAAAACTGATGTAACAATAGGTTTTTGTAACATTTCCTTCAAAATTTCGTGACGTGCTCAGGGCTGAATCCAGCATGTTTGAATCGCGATAAAAAATAAAACTATGATGCATTTTCTTCGATGAAATGCCAGGAAACGTTTTAGCATATCCCACGGGAAGTTACTGATTTCTCCTGGATATTAATGTGCCACGGGCCAACGACAGCGTCATAAATCTGAAAAACAATCAGAGAAATGTCAGTTTGCTAATTATTTTCAGTATTAACATGAATGTACTGGTACTAACATCGTACTTGTACCTGTCTACCGATAGATAGTGTTACACATAGGACAAACGCATTATGATTATGCTATCACAGTATGTCTACCGATAGATAGTGTTACACATAGGACAAACGCATTATGATTATACTATCACAGTGTGGCTACCGCTAGATAGCGTTACACATAGAACAAACCCATTGTGATTATACTATCACAGTGTGGCTACCGCTAGATAGTGTTACATACAGGATAAACGTATTGTGATTATACTATCGCAGTATGAGTAGTATAGTACGTAGGTTATCCCCCTCAAATGCGGATTCAAGCCGCAATATTTCCTTATACAGCTCTATGTGACGTCATCCGACTCTGCCTAAAATCGACTCCGCATTGAGAATGCGGAGTCAAAGGGATATAACTCATGAACAACATATCGACTGTTTTATTTGTGGCAAATGCACATCCCTTTAATAATCTTAAAATTCGGCTGCGATGTGTGTGTGTGTACACGCGGGGTTAGGTAGGCCGACGTGGGGTGGGGGAGTAGTGGTGGTGCTGCATGAGGTGCCGGAGCATGGGGTGGGGCGAAGGGTCTAGAACCCTCAAACCGTGACGGGTGACATATGAAACCATAATATGTAAAAAAGAAAATAAGATGGTTACTTGGTTTGTAGAGGGCCGTATTGGCTCATAAACTACTATCATAGGGTTACAAACGAAAACTTAAAAAAAATCAAAGATGGCGGGTAGTATTGATTGTAGCGGGTATGGCTTAGTGAAAATTGTTGTTAGGGATGGGTAGCGGTAATTAGTGATCTGTAGAGTGTCATAGTGGTTTAAACACTATCATCATACGGGTTACAAATGATAACCGTAAAAAGTAAAGATGGTCCCGTAGTAGTGGTTGTAGTGAGTATGGCTTAGTGGCATTCATAGTTAAGGAGTAAATAGCGGTTTTTAGTGATTTGTAGAAGGTCATAGTGGTTTAAGCACTATCGTCATACGAGTTTCAGCTCTTAAAATGAAAACCTTAAAAAGTAAAGATAATGGCTAGTAGTGGGTGTAGTGGTTAAGATTGTGTGTAAATGGCTTGCGAGCGGATGTGGTAGGGTTACAGTACTCATAAAGTGTCCATATGTGTGAAAGTTAGTAGTATGACACGTTGTTATCCCGCCGTATATCTTGATAATGCCTGAACCCAAAAGTGTGTATCATAGCCGATTATTTGTCTCCAAATAAACCTTAATAATAAGCATTTTCATAGTTTGGGAGTGAGGATACTTAACTATTACCGGTGTTGTATATTTGAAAAGCTAAACTTTCCTTATTAAAAGTAATAGTATGTGCGAGGTAATATATTTAAACAAAAGCATTTCTGGTGTGTAAAGTGACAAGTAAAGATGGCGACACGGGCTAGGAGGTCTACAATCAACAATTTCGAGGCATAATTGGGATTCCGATCGTCAGAAAGTCATATATATTTCGTTGTTTTATAATGGTGGTTAATATGATCTACAAAGGGTGATCACTTAAAAACTATCATCGTACCATTAGTGGTATGTTAGAGATATAATATGAATTGCAAACAATTAGGTCTATTTAGCTCCTGCGAAAAGAAGAGACATACTAGACTCAGACACAATGTACATACCTTAAAAAGAACTCAATCTTACACAGGTGAAAACAAAGTGTGACTTATCCAAAAACATAAACAATCAATAAATACATAATACTGAAGTATTAAAATAAAACAGTAAGTATTATAGGACAATAAAGCACGCCCGACGTTTCAGTTCTACGTCACATGTTTAAGGGATACATCCGGACATGTGATTAATGGCTACGACCACACCATATGGGAGCGCTGCATCCGGGTCACATGTATAAGTGTACACCCGGAACATGTGGTTAAGAGGGATACTACATAGAAACTGTCACCTGTCGGTTGTCGAGCCAGGTGATATAACTCGT
>JACEFZ010021345.1:42500-95000 GCA_014155875.1 Cepaea nemoralis
ACTATTCTGATTAGGAAGGCTGATTCTGAGAGGAGGATGACATAATATCACTGTTACGATTCTATGTAGGGTTCTTATGAAAGCTATGATTCTTCCTCGGGAACCTTTCTAAGGAAACTATCTAGTGTTGGAGGTGATGGGTTATGGTTATGACAGATCCTATGTGAATCTGTTCTGGTAGATCTGAAGGGGGTCTTGGGTAGGAAAATAGTAAATAAGGTTAGAAAAGAGGAATAATTGGCTATGGTTGGGATCACTTACCGGATTCTCATTTCTGTTTGTTTGCAGATTCCCCCATTTTCGTGTATTGTCACCGTTACACTCAAATTTGTGCAAATGCGACACCATCAAATCTATACCGAGAGACCCAGGAATTCGCATGCTTAATCTAACTGGGAATGACTGAGAACTACGACCTGAGAGAATCTGAATGTGCACAATCATCGTCATCTCTACAAGCCGGTTCCAATTTTTGTCAAAAGAAATTTCTCAGGGTGATACCTTTGCCAGTTTTAATTTATTCAATTTCCAACAGACGCTCACTGACATTTCTCTATTCGACACGGACTCTCTAGTGATGAAATTCATAACCAGACGCCTTCACATCGACTTCTAATAAACATCTTTAGTGGGACAGTTCCAGATATCACATTCTATATACCTCTCTTTACTCTTTGAGTCTACTTCAATCAACGTTATATAGTTATTCTTTAGACACTCTATTTTGAGAGAGTGAGAATGTTGTCCCTGTCAGTTTGTATTAGGTCTGATTCTTATCTTGATATGTGTGGTTGTCTAACGTTTCTGTCTACCACACTCTTCTTATACAGAGATAAACCTTCTCTCTAGACGTTGTCATTGTATTAGTGTTTGTTTGGAAAGAGTAAAGGATAGGCTGGGTTCAGAACCCTAGCACTCGGGAAGTAACAGGGATTTTATGCTCGAACCCCGTTACACTTATATTATAGCAACACATCTACCGTTAGACAGCGTTAAACACATCACAAACTCATTATCAAAGATTGCGTTACACGCTGGAAACACATTATGATTATAAAGCTAGTTGGCACTAAGGATCAAAGTCACGCTTCTTTCTAACAACACACTGTTACTAGAAATATTATTAGTTGTACGTTGTTAGATTCTTAGTCTGGTCTTAGTCACATATGACTGAGCTACCGTATGACAGTAGACGGTGCTATATGCTTTCTGTTAGTTCCGAATGTTGGGCGGCGATCACGAAACCCGACATCCCACGTTGTGCCAACAGCTTTGGGAGGACGAGCGCAATTACGAGGGTACACGTCTTACCCTAGTGCGACGAAATGCAACCTGAAGACTATATGTCATGGCAGGACAAACCAAGCTCTAAACCTTGGTCGGCAACTGGTCTAGGATAGAAGTTCCGACAGGCGGACAGTTAGAACATTGCTTTGCTGAACAGGCAGCTTCTGCAGCTTGTCTTGTTCCAGTCGTATTAGTTTTAACTTTCCTTTGGAGTAAACTAGGCAGGCTGAGATAGTGATCAAGCTGCAAGAGCAACACATGGTCTCTAAATTCAGCCCAGTCTTTGTGTTATGGTGAGGTATAACTCCATTTTGCAAACTATCGTCTATCACGATGTTAAGGTGCCAGTATGTTGTTGAATTAAGAACCAAGTGGACACCAGAGCATCTAGGCCACTAGAAAGTTGATGAATGTTACCAACTCAACCGAAGAGAAGAAGAAACAATCTTCAGACTCCGCACAGAATAAAATAGACTGAAATACCACATATTTAATAAATTAAATTTAGGAGATACTGGAAAATGTAACTGTAGAACTTGTACAATAATAACTAAATATTTCTCGTAGATATGTCCAACATATACAGAACAGAAAAAGTTATTTTATTATTTTGGCCTACACCAGCTTCGCTGAAGGACAAACTCTATGGAGATGCCAACAAGCTTAAGGTGGCTGCTGTTTTCTTTGCGTTCATTTATATTGTAAGGTGGAGAAAGGAATGTTTCGTGTGGAATGGCTCTCGTCGCTTCAGAGGTCACAGATTGTGAGAATTGTATGGGTATCTTGCCCTGGCCATGCGGGGATGCGGGGGGAATGAACAGGCTGATAGGCTAGCAGGGAATGCACCTCTTGGTAGCAGATTGCCTATGGACAAGGGGGAGGTGGTCGTGCGCTTGTGAGATCATGTGGAGAAGGCGGAGGAACAGATTGAGAACCCATATGTGGAAAGAATGAGATTGCGGGGGATCGGCAGGGGTTCTGGAAGAATTTCAAAACTGAGAGCGAAGACAGGAGAACTTTTAATCAGATAGCCGTGGGAACGATTAGTAGTATGACTATTCGCTGGTTGTTGAACGAGGGGACGGAGCACGTATGGGAATGTCCTGAGTGCAGTGATGTCGGTTCTTAACTCAACTCAACTAATTTATATTGATATTTTAAATGTGGACAAAGAAAAAGAGGAAAGATTAATCAGTGAGGCACTGGCGCTACTAGATATTGATGTGACATTTAAAATGTCCATGGAGCGTCGGTAATGAGTTCCGTTGTGAATTTTATCTTGCAGCTTCCTCTTCTTCTTCTTATTGTTTATGCCGTGTGGCGTTGGTGATCATGTTTGTCCACAACCTTCTGTCTCGTGTACTGCCAGTCATTTCTGATGCTGATGTTCCTCCATGCCATGTTGTCAAACTGTCCAGTTTCTCTTGGCCAATCCCTGCTTCGCCTCCTCTCCGACTTTCTCGTTGTGACGACATAGTCCAGATGTAATATCCTCAAGACATTCCGAACAGATTGTTGGCTGTCGTATTTTGCTGCGAGTAACTAACTCTCTTTCTGGGTGAACTTCTTTCGAGACGCCTTCTTTACTCTCTTAATGTATGTTCATTGCTCTAACACGATTATCAGCTCTGCGGCTAAAGTGGTTACAGACGAACTTCGTAATCCCACATGCCAGGTTCGAAACCCAGCTGCGGGATATTTGGATGAAGACCGTCTTGCTTTGGTATTTCACTCAATGGTACGAGTGGCGATAGTTCAGAAAGCAACAGAAAACTACTGAACTGCCAAGAAATCAATAACAACAAAAAAGAATGATGGGGATGACTGCGACGTCCTGTAAAGGACATGCAACTAACTTTTTAAACTATCACACATAGAAAAAAGGAAACAGCCATTTCTGTTGTTAAAATGTAATTTAGTATCTATACATTCGTTCTTACATGCGCTTTATTTTCCAAGTAATGTTTCCTTTCTTAATTACAATGAACGTTAGTCTTTGATGTTTATCAGCGTCGTTTTGATATAGATTTTCTGTTCCAATAAATTTTCGTTCTCCACCCCTTGGACTGCCAGAGTATCTGGCAGTGATTGACTGGACAATGCAAATAAAAATAGAAAATTATGTACAGCTCCAGGAAAGAGAAAAACTGCTTTCTCTCATCCTATAATGCAGGGGACACCAAACTACGGCCCGTGGGCCGGATCCGGCCCGCAATTTCATTTCATCTGGCCCGACGACGGTACTCGAACTTTCTTGAAATAACATATGGAACACGAGACCTTGTGATACAATTTAAATGTAAATACTATGTTTAGAATAATAGGAAATCTTCACACGTGCGGCGACTTCCTGGCTGCCATGTGTCTTAAATTTACTATTTTCAAATATAAACTATTGTGTCTAGATTTTCTTGTTTATTGTAATGGTTGCTTATTTCGCGCCATCCCAAATCCCTCCCCGGCTCGTGGTAGCGCCGTTTACGCTCTGAAGTTACATTGGTTTCCATGGAAACACACAAAAACACGCATTTTCTCTCTCCCGGATACGCCCGACTGTCAACACAAGTCAGATACTCCAGAAATATTTACTTCTTTTTGCCAGTCATCCATTTGATAGGTATGTAACAATAATTTCTTTGTTTGACAGTGATAGGTAAGTGAACTACAAGTGTGAATAGATGCAATAAAGTAGCAAACATAGAATAAAAATGCCATAGAAGCCTGGTGTTATGAAGAAAATATTATCCCCAGCTCAGAAGAATTCCCCGGTCAAGGTGTTAATCGAGCTGGTCTGTATGCCAGTGTTTTTCAACCTTTCTACTGGAGCAGATTCTTACGCAGATGTTTACGTTGCTCAAAGAACTCTTTGCGATGATCCATATGTCTGTCCTACTTTATGTAATAAACCAGATGGGCAGAAATGTTGCATTTAGGCGATTTTGGTCTGTTTCGGCAGAACTCCTTGCTACCACTCGCGGAAACCGGGTTGAAAAACTCTGCTCTAGGTTGTTTATTTGGGCCGGCCTATTTATATATTTTGCAAACCTTATTATGAGATATATTCTATTACCAAAAGTACCTATAAACGTTATATGTACCTTTAGTGAGCCGTAGCTTCATCAGCGACCCCTAGTCATCTGCTTTTCTTGCTTTTCAATAGGATTTTAATTATGTTTCTAATTCAATGCCTTTTTCATTTTCAGATCCCTTCGTTATGGCTACTAAGAAAAGAAAAGTGGACGCCGTGTGTCGCGTTTTCAATGAAGGATGGGGAGTAAAATATTTCTTTGTGGAAACAAAGGACCAGAAAATCAGTTGCGCAATATGCAGCGAGAGTGTTGCATTTTTGAAAGAGTACATTCTTCGGCGTCATTACGAAACAAAACATCTATCAACATATTCACAGTTTTCTGGAACGTTACGCTCAGAGAAATATAAGTCCGTGAATCGTGGTTTAGAAACACAAAGAAATTTCTTCATGAGAAAGTTTGCTGAAAGTGAATCTGTCACTCATACAAGTTACAAAGTAGTGCATAAGATGGCAGAACGAGGAAAACCGCTTACTGATGGTAACTTCATCAAAGAGTATGATGGAAGCAGCAAATGACTTGTGTCCTGAGAAAGCCGATTTGTTTGGAACTATCAGCCTTTCGGCAAGTTCAGTTGTGCGGAGAACAGAAAAACTCGGAGAGAACATAGTGCTACAGATACGCGAGAAACTAGGAACTTGTGGTATTCTCTGGCACTGGATGAGTCTTCTAATCTCACGAGTACGTCACAACTTCTCGTGTTCATTCATGGTGTCAATTAGGACTTTCAGATAATGGAAGAGTTGGCATCCGTTTGCAGCATGTATGGAACAACAACTGGAAAGGACATTTTCATGGAAGTGCAAAACGGTTTGCAAGACTTTTAATGGAATCAGCTTCGATGTGTTACAGTTGATGGAGTAAAAAAAAAAACAGGGCTGAAGTCAAAGGATTTCGGAGAAAGCTGTCAGTCTTTGAAGCACAACTGGAAGGAGAAAAATTTTCTCATTTTCACTGTTTCAAAGAGTTTACAATCGCCGAAGATGTTAACATCGATTATCCGAAAAAAATATTTATTCGTGACTTGAAGAACCATTTTTTGGGAGAGATTTTCAGATCTTGACAGAATTGAGAGTAGTAGTTTCTTCTGTTCCAGAATCCGTTTGATTGTAACCTTGATGTTGTGCCAGCTGAACTACAGTTGAAGCTCATTGATTTGCAAGCAAATGACTTGTTGAAAGAGAAGCACGGAGAAGGAAAACTTGTTGAATTTTACCGCTGCTTACCTGATGTTGAGTTTCCGAAACTGAAGAAATTTGCAGCTGGTATGACATCAGTGTTGGGAACAACTTATGTCTATGAGCAAACATTTTCAAAAAAATGAAGTATGCGAAGTGAACACATCGAAGGAGAATGAATGATGAACATTTGAAAGCAATTCTCTTGATTGGATGCAGCAATTCCAAACCAAACATTGATGATATCTTGAAAGCCAAATATCAGTTTCACAAATCTCACTAACTTTTTGCTTAGTTTGTGAGATTCGGATATGTGCATACTACTTCTGATGTAACTATCTTTTTTTTGTTAACGTCGCCTTATTTGATAATTTATTTTATTAAATAAATATGTTGGTTGTCTTTGTTGTTTGTGCATTGCGCACCACTTACCCATGATTAACTTAGTTTATCGTCTTTTTCCCCCCAGAGCTTTCGTTCTGGCTTGCAAGTATTGTTAAAGTTAGTTGCATATCCTTAACACTTTTATAGGACGTATGCAGTCATAACCAGCATTTTTTGCTGTTGTTGATGGTTTTGGCAAGTTTACCATTGCTTTCTGTACGACCGGCACCGATACCATAGCATATAAAACCAGCGCAACGTGGTCTGCTGCCAAATGGCGCGCAGCTGTGTCTCGAACGCAGGTATACGGGATTACGACCCGCGCCCGTAAGACTTTCGTCACACCGGCTCAAGTATTGTACAGAATGAGTATGGGGCCCGCGATCGTCATTTTGTCAGTTATCCGGCCCGCCGTGAAAAAAGTTTGGTGACCCCTGCTATAATGGTAAGAGAGGCACCGGGAAACACTGTGACTGTTGGCAAGGTCAGTGGTAGACGAGGCAGAGGCAGCCCTAGATAAATGATGCTGGATGGACTGAGGCGGTGGAATGGAGGTATAAAATCTGCAGATGTGTTTATTTTTGCGTTCGTGCACTTTAATCTCAAGTGTAGTCCGTACACATGCTACAACTTCTAGTGCACTGAACTGATGTTTTCGTGTGGATTAGCTTTCCACGAGGACATCCAAGAAGAAAATGGATTGACAACATCAGAGCATTGTACAACCACACGGAATGACACTATCCAGTGCCGCCCACCGGGCGCTGGAACGCACATTATTCCTCCCCACGACGCTTGTCGTCAGAAGTGGAAGATGATGATGATGATGATGATGATGATTAGCTTTCCCTATTACAAGTGTCCCTCGCCATTATGCGAGATACTCCGACTTCTGATGTACTGTACTTGTAATTTACGCCCCCAAGGCAAGGTCGAGAACACCAAGGAGGACCGAGATCTATAGAGGTTGATGGACGCTTACGCCAGCTGGAAGGGCACATGATAATGCGCGCGCGCGCACACACACACACACACACACACACACACACACACACACACACACACACACACACACACTACTGAGCGTAATCTTGCCAAGAATTCAACAATCAGCTGAAAGATGCTGATGTTTACAGCGATGTCCTGTAAAGGATATGCAAAACATATATATATGTAACAAAGAGTTCCGTTGTGGATGGTATCATAAACAGAGGCATAGAAACATGATTCTTGTTACGTTCTGAGACTGGATGTTAATACATAGATAAACTTAGACGTGCTGTATGCCTTCAATAGATCAAAGTCATGAAAGTTTGGAGAGAACAATCATAGAAGGGCATATGCCCGGGAAGAGAGGAAGAGCAAGGTCAAAGAGAAGACGGGTGCAGGATGTGGTGGATGATCTCCAGATGGGTGTATCGGACGCGGGACTTCTTGCTTATGACCTAGAAGTTTTCCTGAAGTTTGTTATGGGAGCGAGGTTCTGCAAAAGGACATGCTGCTGAATGAATGAATGAATGAATGAATGAATGAGACCAGAGTCAACTATCGCGTCTTATTTACTATACATTTCATCATAAATAGGTAAGTAAGTAAAGAATCTCTTCACACGCCTTAAGGGTTTTTGAGCATATGGTCATAGGTCCACATTTATTTTACACTTAAATATTTATGCACCTCTTCTTAAAATTTAAAGTACTACTGTCATTTACTGCCAATATAGTACCTTGCGGTGTATGGCAGAGGGGTCTTTGAGCCTGAGGAATAAAGGCCGCCCGGCTAGTGCAGTCGCCGCGAACTGTGCAGGTTAGGATTTTCTTTTTGCCCCCGACAGAAAAAAGTCCCGCACCTTACCGGGGATCGAACACGGGTCTCCCGAATGAGAGTCCGGCGTTCTATCCACTCGGCCAGCCGCTCCTCTTAAAGTACTACCAACATAATTATTCTTAATTTTCTTCTTCTGCCTTTCGTCTCCAAACGGAACCAACACCTCAAACAACCCTTTGTTGTTTTGATTACGATATGCAGAACTTTACAGCTAAAGTTTTCTACGAAATGAGTTAGATTAATATTGTTACTTTAGATGCTAAAACTTTATTGAGATTGGCTGCGATTCAACAAATACCAAAAACTTCCTATATGCCTTCTACGGACTTCTATTATCCCTCCATGCCACCGTCTCAATCTATCCAGCTTCGTTTCTCCCAGTCTGCACCTGCGACCGCTCCCACCAATCTGTCTAGTCCTCACAATATTTTCCGGTGCTTCGTTTCTCAGGTATGACCAAAGGACGTGTTCGTATTTATTGTTAGGGCAAGACCAATATAATCTGTGTTACTGCACTTACTTCAGGATTAGAGGGAGAAACACTGTGCAGTATAGTACCATTAAACACTCTTTCAGTATGTTCATAAATCGCTGTAGATAGTATGTGCATTACTTGGACTGGCTGTTATTCAACATTCAGCAACTCATCATCACCATATGCCATGCCTATCGACATTTAGTTTGGCATTCGACTTCACGCCTCCTAAACTTGGAGGATTTCCCTAACGAATGAAACAAGTGTCGTACGATAATACAATGTTCAATGCCTAAACTGTATGGACGCCCCCTAAACTGGGGGTGGGGGGGGGGGGGGGGAGAATTTCCCTAACGAATGAAACAACTGTCGTACGACAATACAATGTGTAATGCCTAAACTGTATGGACGCTCCCTAAACTGGGGGTGGGGGGGGGGGGGGGGAGAATTTCCCTAACGAATGAAACAACTGTCGTACGACAATACAATGTTCAATGCCTACACTGCATGGACGCCCCCTAAACTTGGAGGGTTTCCCTAAGGAATGAAACAAGTGTCGTACGATAATACAATGTTCAATGCCTAAACTGTATGGACGCTCCCTAAACTTGGGGGGGGGGGGGGAAAGGGGGGGGGGTAGTGTTTCCATAACTAATGAAATAACTTTCGTACGACAAAATAATTTTCATTGCCCACACTGTATGGACGCTCCCTAAAATGGGGTGGGGGGAATTTCCCTAGCGAATGAAATAACTCTCGTACGACAATACAATATTCAATGCCTAAAGTGTATGAACGCTCCCTAAACTTGGGGGTGGGGGTGAGGGAGGGAGGGGGGGGGGGTTGTTTCCATAATGAATGAAAAAAACTCTGGTGAGACAATACAATGTTCCATGCCTACACTATACGGACGCTCCCTAAACTAGGGTGGGGGGGGGGAATTTCCCTAACGAACGAAATAACTCGTACGACATTCGATGTTCAATGCCTACACTGTATGAACGCTCCCTAAACTTGGGAGGTTTCCCTAACGAATAAAACAACTCTCGTACGACAATACAATGTTCCATGCCTACACTGTATGATGTCGGCTCTGTGGCAAAGGCGTTTCGGACGCAATTCACAATCCCGCATATCGCGTTAGAAACACAGCCACGGGCGATTTGACAACCGATCGTCTTGCGTTGGTTTCCGAGCAATAGTATGAGTGCTGGTCGCTATGACAGCAATGGTAAACTACTGATTGTAATGTTGATAAGGACTCACAACAAGCCAATATATTCTGGAATTGACTGCTACGTCTTGTAAAGGATATGCAACGGATTGTTGTTGTTTTTTTTTTTTTTTTTGGGGGGGGGGGGGGGTAAAAACTATGTATAATAATGTAATGGACATTCTGATTGCAGTGAAACAATAACATACCGAATTAATATCTCATGGTAGCACAATTCACAGTGTTTCCTCCTCTATCCTTCGGTTAATCCAGAAGCCAGTTTGATTGATTGATTGATTGATTGATTGATTGACTTAGGAACCGACATCACATCATTCGGGGTATTCCCATAAGCGCTCCGACCCCATCCTCAGCAGCCAGCGAAGAGTTCCAGCACTAATAGTACCAGTAGCCAGTGTGATAACATATATTATATTGGTCTTGAAATAACAACAAACACATCCAAGTTGTGTGACCATATAATGACAAGGAAGACATCCACAAACATTGTGAAGACTGGATAAATCAGTGGGAGAAAAAATAAAGGTAGATGGAGAGAAATTATGCCAGGTGGACCGTCACGGTGTCATGCAGGGATATCATCAGCTCATTTAATCCACAACACCAAATACAGGAAGCAATGATGCACTGTTATAGTATGTCCAAAAATGAATGCCGTCATTCACAATAAATTATTTTGAAAACTGTCTGTTGCATCATTATGAAAATTTTCCTGCCGTCTTATATTTACCCCCACCCAAGGAATATGTCGTTGATAGCAACTTAAATCATGAAAAGCGGCGACATTTATTTGATGTTTTGATGAAAAACTAGTGATTTCTCGCTAACAAACTTGTTTTACAGTAATGCCAATGCCCCGCCAGTTCGGATGACAAACACAAGGCGTATCCATATTCGTATGGGAGTGGGTGCATTGTCTGCTCTGCTGAGACGGAACATGATTACATGTTTTGCACGACGAATATAGATGTGAATGTCTCTGTAGTGGGCTTCCTTCTTAAAGGTCAAGATGTTGGTCCTCTTTTCATTGAAGTTTATAGAATGATTCGTATGTTCGTGAGTTGTCCCCTCATTTGACAACGTGTTTCTTCTCACGTTTCTTGTTATGCCACAATATGTCAGTTCCCACCGCAATATTACTCTTCGGTTGGCATTCGATGCGTCTAGAGCTTTTTGTTTTTTCAATGTCAGTTGTTTGTCACGTTGAGGGATCACGGAATTGAAAATTCATCACTGTGGAATACAAACTGTTGCCATTATCAAGTTGTATTGTTTATGCCGATGCTGTAATGTTTTGGGCCTGCAATTCTTCTGAATATTTGTAGCAAAATATCCCAGTTGGTGTGCACGTGAATTAAGGTCTGCGATCTGCTCAGACCTTAATCTGTGTCGGACGATTCCAGTAGGTTGATGACTGCTCTTGGTTGCATAAAATTCAATCCGTCCTTTCTCCAATAATCCCCTTCCTCTTTCAACACATGGTCCTCATATTTTTCCAGTAACATTTATCAATATTTAATAGCGCAGACAGGATTAGTATCTTGACGTCAGATAATTTGAATATAGTATTGTTAGCTGCCACCTGTCCTTTAATTTTAGCCGACACAAGTTCTATGGGGTTAAAATGAGAATGGTACGGCGGAAGTCTCAATTACCCATGACGATGCTCTTCTATCAACTTGTCGATTTGATATTTCTTGCTTTTTGGCATCTGTTTTACAAGGGACAACAATTCTAGCTAGAAATACGTTTCTGGAAATGGTATGTTTTCCATTCGGAGCCATATCTTTATTGCTCCCTTTGTGCTCGATGCTGTAGGTATTTTGTCTTCTTGGGCAACAATATTGATATCATGCATTGTCCATAATTGGACACGACGGTCTATCTAGGGATGGAAGCACAGTATTCTCGAGCCAATCTCTAAATACAGTACCATTCATCTTATTATGATAATCCCTCTTGTCTGTATGCTTTGATACGAACACGAGCCCAGCATTCTGTTGTAAGCCATTATGCGTAATACCAGCATGGGCCATGACCAAAAGCTGTCCTATACTACTGGGCACATATCGCTTTATCTGTCCATCCACTGATTGCCATTCCTTATCACTTGTTTGGTGCGCATTGATCCACATTTCACCCAAACACACTATGCCGTAATTTTCTTTGCGCATTTCCCTTATTTCACGTAGGTATCTGCCTCTCATGGCTCCTAAATGCGGTTGCTCGCAAAGAATATTTCTACCTCCCTTGTACTTTCTAAAAGTGAAGATAATGTCCTTATAATTTTCCACAAAGTTGTTTTGGATAGCTCTATGTTATTGTTCTTTCTCAACAAAACCCTAAGTTTTCTTACAGTCACTGTTTCTTTGGCATCCAGCATTTTTATAATGCTGGATATAAAAATCCAAAATTTTTATAATTTTAGGAGTCTCTGTGGCGAAGTGGTCAAGCCTTTTGACTCGGCTCCAAAGGTTGTGGGTTCGATTCCGGGCCTCATCCTTCGGTTCACGAGTTAACTTTTTCGGAGACTTCTTTGGGTCGTTGCTAGAGCTGCGGAGTTCGTGCTTTGTGCGATGCTTTCCGCGCTGCGGAAAGAGACCGAGCCATATGGGATAGAACCCGGTGCAATGAAGTCGACCCTGTCGACTTTTAAGCGACTTGTTAAAGCATTTTTATAATAGCTCGCCTTATGACATCTTTGTCAAAGCTTCTACAATAACCTTTCTACCTATCGTTTGGTTATTGCGTGGTGGTTTAATTCCAGATTCTTGCACCCATCGACGAAATGACCATTTACTCAAACCCAATGCATGCACTGTTATTTTTTCGGAATTTGTAATAGTATAAAACAGTTTCCTGCGATCAGCTTCTTGACAAAAATATGTGTACAACTTCATAGCGATGCTTTGAAGTGTATACACAGTTTCGCATTCAATCCCATTGAAAAATATTCACACATTTCAATGTTAGCGATAAGTGGTAAGATTTAAAAAAAAAAAAAAAAAAACAACATATTAATCAGGTTTCATGAAATAACCCACATTTTGAGACACCTCTGAACAGTCCCAGTTTAAACAACGCGGGGTTCTTGGCATAAAGCCAAACCCGTGAAACACGTAAAATATTCAACATTGAACGCTGATTGTCTGGCTACGCTGTAATGCATTTAAAATTATGAACGTCATCTCTGACCTGTAAATTATATACCGCATATAAACAAACTTTGAAATCTGCTGTAAAATCTCCAGAACAAAAATTTATTTGTTGGGTGGACATAATGATAAGGTTATATGCTAAATCTCATCATTTTCCTTCAGTTGGTTACTGAGATATGGAATTTTATATTGGTGCAGACAAAAGTAACACGCTATAGTGCGTATCCTTTACAGGATGTTGCAGTCAACACCAGCATTTTTATTGCCGTTGTGATCGCTCGGCGAGCTTACGTTCAGTACTGCGTCTGTAATGCCTTCGCTACGGAACAGGTGATGATGCATTTTTTTTCCGCATATCCTTTACAGGACATCGCTGTCAACACCAGCATTTTACCGATGTCGTTGATTTCTTGGCAAGATTACGCTCAGTTGTTTACCATTGATTTCTGAGCGGCCGGCTCACTTATCCCGTAAGTTACCAAATCTTCCAATTCTCGCGTGCTTCGTTACCCTACGTGGATAAACGGGATTACAGAGAAAGTCGTTTAAACCCTAGGCCAGGGAATGATGCACTACTGAACTAAAAACATGATTTGTAAATCTGAAATCGCCAATAAATGTTAGGGTTGGTTTGCAATATCCTATAACGAACATGCATCTAATCTATAGTATGTCGATTACATCATTACACAGTGTATCAGTTTAAAATTTTATTGTCATGAAACAGCCAATTTATTCGTTAGGGACATCCCCCAAGCTTATATAGCGTATAGATGAATACAGACTGAATACCATGCCACATAATGCAATGTATGCAATGTGTCTGCATTTGTTTCTATTGCAAGACTAATATTATATGTGTTTTTTTCCCCATTTACTTAAAGAAAAATACCACAGATTAGAGGGAGAAACACCGGGAAAGATAATACCATTAGACACCCATTCAGGATGCTATTATTTCGCTGGAGATAGTGTGTCGATTACTTAATTACACACTTGTAAGCATTTCAAATTGTATTTTTATACCGCAACGAGTTCATTTGTCAGGGAAATCCCCAAGCAAACGAAGCGTTCAATCGAATACTAAATTAATAAATAATATCCACGGAGTGCAATGAATACGAAGATTAAGGAATCCGGGGTCGATCTAACCGCCACTCCTCATCATGTTTGGAGTTCTCAACTCGGCGAAATAACCAAGCAATATCCTGCCTAGAAAATTATGTTGAAGGATGGCAACTATCTTGGGGCATACATCAATAATCATGGTATCTGTTATCATTAAACACCACACTGGACGTGTTCATCGCGCATGCTATCGATTTCTCATTAGACCATTTCTTGGATTAGGAGTGACGAATGTTAAAAGAAGGAGAACGTAACTCATAAATAGAAGCAATATTGGATTATTCCCTCCTGTACCAAATATAAAGCCCAGACATATTATCGGCTTTCTCCGCAAGTTGGCTCTGGTCCATAGAAGGCAGAAAGAAAGTCTTGGTATCTGTAGAATAGCAGTTGGTCTCTGTATATGGCGAGATTATTCAGTCGTTTAGAATAACATTCACTGTTTGTGTTAATCATCACGTGTGTCTTGGCTGCTGGTTTAGGCGTTCGTATCTTTCCACAGATCTCGGTCCTTGACGTTCTACTCCGCTGATTATTTCCTTCCATTCCCCGTCTTTGCCCATCCAATGACAGTCTGTCTTTGGAGATCCGATTAGTTCTGTTAATCTGTGCGCTGACGTGTGGCGGAAGGTTTAGTTCAAAGATAACATAAGGCAAAAACAATTATCAGTCGTAACCGGTAACTTACTCGTAATAGTGGGCTTGCAAATAGGCGGCGATTAAACATGCACATCAAGAGTTAAATACAGCAGTACAATTTTACCAGTTTCAGTTTTGCTGTGTAATGTTAGCGAAATCGATTAGGCAAACCCGTTCACCCTCTCATCTCCTCCCACACACACACACACACACACACACACACACACACACACACACACACACACACACACACACACACACATTAATTTCCCCCCCCCCCCCAAAAAAAAAAAAAAAAAAAAAATAAATAATTCAGAATAAGGTGCCACACACCATGACAGCCAGTGCAGGAATGAGCTTAAGAGCAGCAGACAGAGATTGATGGTTATGCTCATAAGTTCCCTACCTTAGGCAAATGATCTCTTCATAAAGACAATGCCTGCAGTTTACGATCAGTCTGTTCACCGACAAGAAAATAACCAATGGCAGGTTAATTTATGTACAAACGTCCAGTGCTTTATAATACCACAAGTCACACCATTATAAAATTCCAAAACTTTGTTGATCGAGTTTGAAGGCGAAACCATGACCGCAGTGGTATGGCACGTGATGATGCGTATGATGATAATGATGATGAAAATAAATTTGATCTTGAAAGTAATATTAACATCTCCAACATTTTTCTTTATTATTCTTGTTCATCTTAATTTTTGTGTTCACACATTTTTCACACCCAATACGTGTTCACACGTATTTTTTTCCAACTCATTTTGCCAGTTTGTGCTTCCGTTTCAAATCAATGATTCCGCTAATGCGTGTGCATTTTTCAGCAATATCTAGATGAAAAATAAAACATCCCAATTTCGATAGAAACTTCTGCTTCAAGTGTTTAACATTACGCGCAGGATATCACCTGATCTTTTAGTTTGGATCCTGTAATTAGCCAAGAAAAACATTGCGCGTTGAGAGTTCATTGTATGCATTAAACAAAACATTCTATCATCTCTTGGGGGATTCCCGATACAATAAACATTGCTTTCGTTAGCATAGCTTCTGTTAATATAGGCGTTGTTAGCATAGCGACCGTTCTTACTGCCGAGTTTACATTATTAGGCAAATAAATAATTAGAATTAATCCTGCTGACAGTTTTTGTTAGAAAACAGAGAGAACTGCTGCAGGGTGCCTTGCTTTTACTCGAATAAACGCAAGATTTAACTGGAAAGATCTACGAAAGAAACGAGACACGCGAATACAAGCGCACTGTTCCACCAGTCTTTATCAGAAAATTAAAAAGAAGCAGAATACTTCACAGTAAAGCTGTAGTATCAATATCACAAATAAATAATCCAGAATATTATGACCTCATGGGAAATAAAGTTACAATGAGAGTGGTACCTTGTATCTCGGAAGTGATAACATCTGATGGGAGATTCCTTACACATTCACGCCACCTACCTGGGAAACAAGCAATATTATTTTAGATAGACCTTTAAGTACCGTCAGGATTCGTGATCAGATTGTAACAATATAGCCATTTGAAGTGAGTGGTACTTAAAAGTACCGTCAGTAAAGAAAGGGTTAAAGAGATTAGAACAAGAATAGCCATGGCGAAGGTAGCTTTTTGCAAGGTGAAAAACATACTGATCAATAAAAAGATGTCAATTGCAACGAGAAAAAGAGTGTTGTGGTGCTACACAGAGCATGCACTTTTGTATGGATGTGAAATGTGGACAATGAGCAGTCAAGGTGAAAAAAACAATCTGATGTCAGTGGAAATGTGGTTTCTGAGAGAATACCATGGACAGACAGAAAATCCAACGATTAAGTCCTACAAGAAATAAATGAAAATCGTAAACTGATTAGTCAAATTAGACATAGTCAAAATTCTTTGGACATGTTATGATAACAAATAAATTAGAGATCTTGGTGACAACTGGTAAGATCGAGGGGAAGAAAATAAGGGGAAGACAGAGAAGTAAATAACTGGATGGCTTGACTACGTGGCATGGTCGAGATGGGAACACTGAGCTGATCCACGACTCTGGTAATCGAGTGAAATGGCGAATCATGAACGCCCAAGCTTACTGGTATGGCACATGATGATGATGATAATACCTTGTAGAGAATAGATACTGACTCACAATCTGCAAGACGGACAAGACACGACAAACAAACAAATAATGGAGCATTAATTCCCAGAGCAAGAACGCCCTACGGACATATGAAGTGTTAGGACCAAAATGTTTTCTCGGCCTGAGTGCGCAGAGGGATAAGTGATCAGTCTTTCTCTCACGTAGAGAACTGAAATAGAAGCCTTTCTGATCCGGCTCATGTCATGTTCAGCGTAACGTATATACAATATAGTAAAAGATTAAGGACTCTTTTATACCCCCTTTGCTCATTAGGAAAGATGTGGTATATCCAAATTAGAAAAAAAAAAAAACACCATCGGCAGTCGCTGGGTGCAGTGAAATATGGCAGGCAATTAATTGTGCAACAAATGGTTGTGTCTTCATTATTCATATTAACTACGGAGAAACATTGCTTTAAACTCACGCCATTTAAAATTGCAAAACTTTGGTGATCCTGTAATACGGCGAGCCACGGCCACCCACGCCTGTTGGCGTAGCACATAACAATAATGATGATGATGATGAAACTCAGTTTTTATTTTAAACACAATATTATTAACAGTCCATAATGTTTTCTTTATTATTCTTATTAATCTTCTTTAATTTTGTAGACCCATTTTTCATACTCAGATGCACCAAAAACAATTATTCACGTATTTTTTCTTTCAACTCATTTTGCCAGGATGTGCTTCCGTTTCAAATCAATGATTCCGCTAATGCGTGTGCGTTTTTCAGCAATATAGATGACAAATGAAACATCCCAATTTCGATTGAACTTCTGCTTCAAGTGTCTAACATTACGCTCAACATATCACCTGAACTTCTAGGTTGGATCCTGTAATCAGCCAAGAAAAACATTGCGCATTGAGAATTCAGTGTGTGCATTAAACAAAACATTCTATCATCTCTTGGGGGATTCCCGATACAATAAACATTGCTTTCGTTAGCATAGCCTCTGTATATATAATACTAGCTGACCCTGCCCGGCTTCGCCCAGACCCTGGTGGGGAGCATCTCATTTAATTCATATAAGTAGTCATATAAGTTCTCGTTCCCGTTACCGACTGTCTGTCTGTCTGTCTGTCTGTCTGTCTGTCTGTCTGTCTGTCTGTCTGTCTGTCTGTCTGTCTGTCTGTCTGTCTGTCTGTCTGTCTGTCTGTCTGTCTGTCTGTCTGTCTGTCTGTCTGTCTGTCTGTCTGTCTGTCTGTCTGTCTGTCTGTCTGTCTGTCTGTCTGTCTGTCTGTCTGTCTGTCTGTCTGTCTGTCTGTCTGTCTGTCTGTCTGTCTGTCTGTCTGTCTGTCTGTCTGTCTGTCTGTCTGTCTGTCTGTCTGTCTGTCTGTCTGTCTGTCTGTCTGTCTGTCTGTCTGTCTGTCTGTCTGTCTGTCTGTCTGTCTGTCTGTCTGTCTGTCTGTCTGTCTGTCTGTCTGTCTGTCTGTCTGTCTGTCTGTCTGTCTGTCTGTCTGTCTGTCTGTCTGCCTGACCCTGCCCGGCTTCGCCCAGTCCCTAGTGGGGAGCATCTCATTTAATTCATATAAGTAGTCATATAAGTTCCCGTTCCCGTTACCGACTATCTGTCTGTCTGTCTGACCCGGCCCGGCATCGCCCAGCTCCTGGTGTGAAGCATCTCATTTAATTTATATAAGTAGTCATATAAGTTCCCGACTGTCTGTCTGTCTGTCTATCTGTCTGCCTGACCCTGTCCGGCTTCGCCCAGTCCCTGGTGGGGAGCATCTCATTTAATTCATATAAGTAGTCATATAAGTTCTCATTAAATTCATACAACAAAAAAAGTAACTTAAAAGAATGTCCTTCCACACACCATCCATTATTTTTAATGAAAACTCTTTCTAATCACCTGCATGACTACAGTAACTTCTTAAGCAAAAAAAGATGAGTTACAATGTTATGCATTGTGCATTATTTTTATGAAAACTTTGAAAATGCCTTACAGATTGTATCATTATTTATTATAACTCATATGCCGGTACATAACTATGGACACAGAGTTTATAAATCTTTGAAAACGATGCCACAATATGACTATAAGTTATACAGAAAAGTTATGCCCCTTGAAATAACTTTTACAGAGTTAGGTCCCCTGAGATATATGAAATTATAATGAAAAATGAAAAATGAAATAATACTGAGTAAGCAGGTGATTTCACACTAAACAAAATATCACAGTTAGCAGCGCTGGAATGAAAGGAAGGCGTGTAGAAAATTTCATCTCAATCGGATGGTAGGACGTTGCCATCAACCCCGGCCTTTATTCACTGTTTGTGACCTACAAGGAGATTTTACGTTCAATAGTTTACCAGATTTTTATGAAAGAGAAGTCAACATTTAGGTCTAAATGGATGGCCTAGGGACAAGCCCACTAAATCCCCTTCGAAATAGAATTGTTAAGCACGTTAAACCTCACAACCAACCTACTATAAAATGGCAAAGTAGGATAATAAAATTAAAATTAGAAGGAAAAACTATGATACTAATATTAAATTTAGAAGGGAAAACTAGAAGTGATGGCAGAAGACTGCGGGTAAAGAATATTATAAAAACAAAAAGCAACAAAATATCAGAAGAAAATTAGAATAGGAAACCACATAAAGCAGAAGTAGGACACGAGACCAGACAAATCAAGCACTTTTGGAGAACACCAAACAATGTGGAGAAGACCCAGTGAGCAAGACATCAATTATTTTTGTAGAGAAACAATAAAAGTAGAGAACATAAACTAGGGAGAAAACACTAAAATAGGACAGAGCACAGTGCGAGAAGCACAGTTGGGCATGAAACTAAGCAAAGTGAAGACCACCAGTTGATTAGGAAGCGTTCTTGTCGAACATTCGCCAGGAGCAAAAAGGAAACATTAATGGCTGTTTTCAAATGCCATCCAATTTATTCATGAGCCGCGGGAAATTTCCAGAGATGGTGGCCTCAAGATGTGAGTAACTTTGTAGAATAGGACAACGGGTTTTGTTGAAAAGAGTGCTTGTATGTGAGTAGAGTCTTTGTTCTTGACTCGAAAGTTTGCGTCTGGTGAGTCATACACACATATTTAATCAGCTGATGGGTACCGACTGACGATCAAGGTGAGGGGAAAGGGGGGAGAGGTTGCGTGGGAGGGGAAGAAGACAATGCAAGCATAGAAGTGAGTATCGACGACGTTATGCGCACACGACCACACACACAGATACCCACATACACACACTGTACTTCACTCGCACACCAACCCTCACATACCCACCTACCTAATACACCCCCTCTTCCCATAGACACACATGCCCATTGAATCAACAATAACAAATGGGGTCGATCAGGCAGCAAAAGGGAGATATGTAGTGAAGGATTAACACCATGTTTGTTGACGTCATATTAGAGATCCAAACCCGACAACTGTCATACTCCACTTACAAGTCGCAGTGGCACTGCATCATCGAATTCTAATTCACAGAGAATAGAACAAGCGTTGATCAATGGTATGGCGTAATAATTACTGTAGAGGTGATGGCGAAAACTAGACAAATTCAAACGAATCTCGATGTGATGACAAGACAGTAGTGTTGGATAGGACCACACTGAAAAAAAACACACCTTAAGATAGTAAAACTAGGCACTTCCCTGTCTGTAAAGCACATGGCAAGCTCAACTGTGAAAGACCAGAAATACATGGAGAAGATAATTACAAACAGAGGTGAACTTAGTTGGGAAGACAAGGAAGGAATGCAAGAAATAGCTAAGGATAAGGCGAATTGTGAGAGTTAGCTAAAGACCTATCTTCATAGGGAAGATAAAAGGCAAAAGTTGAAGAAATAAACGTAAACAAAAAAAAAAACAAAAACAAAAAAACCAAAGATGGAGTGTAAACCGACCCTACTAAGTTCCCTTGTTAAGTTGCGTATGTTGACAGGCAGGAATATATATTGCGGCTCTGCTTTAAACGGACAAAACACATTCAACGTTCATTTAAACAAAAACGAGAGAATAAAAACGACTATTAAACTATAGGTAAACTTACTTATGAAAATTATCTTACTGAAAGTGCCGTGGACCACGGTTAAGAAAAATACTTGCACCCGACAAGATCTGAACATTGAACAAAAGCTGCCTCGGAAACAGCATCAGTCTTCGGAAAAGGGATATCTTCGGCCACATTAAACGTCACGATTGTTTGGATAGAACAATACTGGAGACCTGGTTCCTGGAAGAAGAAGCACAGGACATGGAAGACACCTTAGATACGGACATGTATGAGGAAAGGAAAGTGTTAAAGGATCAAGAATATCCCCGGCAGGTCGTGATGAGAGTGCATATCGCCCCAGGACCTGCTTAATGCCTGATGATGACGAGTACGCGTAGCATCCTTGCTGAAATTCCATGTAAATATGGGTTGCTTACGAAAGAAATGTCTGTTCTTTGACAAGATAAGAAGCCAATCGTCTATCTTCACTTACGATTGGCTAGCAGCTAAAACTAAGCTAACCTACAATTTGACGACAGCTGCCGTGTTGTGTAAAACTTCAAGAGTAGCGTAGACATTAAGATTGGGTTTAAAGAATGCATACGATACAAATTCAAGACACAGATTCAGATATAGAGGACGGTTTCATCCAGTAGTATAGTTATAAATGTTGAATCCAAGATGGATGTCCGTGTATGCCAGTTTGTGCTGATAGAAAAACTAGAAAAGATGAATAAAAGCTGGATTGGATAAATTCCAAAGCGGCTGATGGTTTGTCGACTCTGCGACATTTTACACACAATATTGGTTATAAGGTGGTTCATGTTAAGTCGTCGCCATGACAATATAAACATATATTATGCACAAAGTCTTTGATGATCAGTCAACTCAATGGCAATATAGACACAATTTTAATTATATTGTGGTTAATGTAAAATCGTCGCCATTACAATGTAGACAATTAATTACAAAATTGTTGCCGGTACCCCATCGCTATGACAATGTAGACATTATATTTGTTACAAATGAGTCGACAGTCGTCTCTATGGAAATTTAGACATAACATTAATTACAAAGTGGTTAATGTAAATTTGTGACTACAACAATTAAACATGGTATTAGTTACAAAGTTGTTGGTGGTTAGCCGTCTCTACGATATTGTATGCATAATAATAATTACAAAACTGTTGATGGTTAACCGTCTCTATACTAAAGTAGCCACGATATTAGTTACAAAACTGTTGATGGTTAGTCGTGTATATAATAATGTGAACTTAGTGTTAGATACAAAACTGTTGATTGTCAGTCGTCTCTAGGATACAGTAGACATGATGTTGATGGTTAGTCATCTTTAGTTAGTTAGTTAGTTAGTCGCGGTTCCAACTTCACGGCAACGAGTCGTCCCAATTATGCTCCGTTCCTGTGCCAGTAAATATCACAAAACATGCTCCTCACTGCCCTATGTGAACAATGGAATAGACAGGAGTATTGGCAAGCCAACAGCCCGCACAGGTACACTGTGCTTAATGCCGCCGCCAGAATGCCAACACAAAAGTCCTCCACGAGAAATATATTTCATTGTCGATGGAAACGGTAGTCACCAGGAAGACTTCATTCACCCGGGTTTTATCACATATGGCTCGGTCTCTTTCCTCAGGGCGACCCGCCGAAAGTGCCGCACAAAGCACGAACTCCGTAGCTCCAACGATGACTCCTAGGAGTCTCCTGAACAATGCACTCATGAGCCGAAAAGGCAAACCAGTCAATCAGGCAACAGCCGGCCGCCATCGTTCCGAACATGTAGTTCATGCTACAAACTGCGAACAGATGTAAAAGCATTCCACGCGAAGTGCACAGCTCACAGTGTCGCGCCACACACTCACTCAGTAGCAGGGCGTCGGAAACATAGCCTCCTTAGTCGCCTCTTACGACGTGCATGGTAGGCAACAGTGTTACTAGTCATCTTAGCTACATTGTAGTCATTATGTTAGTTACTAATTTGTTGATGGTTAGTCATCTTTGCTACATTGTAGACATTATATTAGTTACAAAACTGTTGATGGTTAGCAGACTCTTTAGTTACAAAGCGTTTGATTGTTAGTCGTCCATACACTAATGTAGACATAATATGAATTACAAATCTGTTGATGGTTAGCCGTCACTATGCTAACGTAGACATGATATAACTTTCAAAGCTGTTAATGGTTGGCAGTCTTTATGCTAACGTTGACATGATGCTAGTTTCAAAGTTGGTAATGGTTAGTCGTCTCTATGACAATGTAGATATGATATTAATTACAAAGCGGTTGATAATTAATCGTCTCTTTAGTTACAAAGCGTTTGATTGTTTACCGACTCTTTAGTCATAAAACATTTGATTGTTAACCGCCTCTTTAGTCACAAAACATTTGATTGTTAACCGCCCTTTAGTCACAAAACGTTTGATTGTTAACCGCCCTTTAGTCACAAAACGTTTGATTGTTAACCTCTCTTTAGTCACAAAACGTTTGATTGTTAACCGCCCTTTAGTCACAAAACGTTTGATTGTTAACCGCCCTTTAGTCACAAAACGGTTGATTGTTAACCGCCCTTTAGTCACAAAACGTTTGATTGTTAACCGCCGTTTAGTCACAAAACGTTTGATTGTTAACCGCCCTTTAATCACAAAACGTTTGATTGTTAACCACTCTTTAGTCACAAAACGTTTGATTGTTAACCGACTCTTCAGTTACAAAGCTTTTTATTGTTATTCGTCGCTTTAGTAAGAAAGCACCAGATTGTTGGTCGTCTCTGGCAATGTAGACATCTTACTACTTACAAAAAGCACACACTATGATGAACAGTAATTACTCCACTTAAGATGAACAAAAGTCATCTTAAACACATCGTTCACTACTAGTATACTTTGTGTCACTTAGTTAGTTAGTGTAACAGTAAGGGAAGAGTACTGGGGTATTATTAGAGTCTAGTGGGAAACAGATACAGCACGATTGAGCATCGAGAATGAAAGGGTGAGAGATGCTCAATCGTGACGTATTGGGTTGGCAAGGGCAGTTAAGACCCGGCCTTGGTAGTGAGTGGAGGAGAACATCGAACCTTTGTCATCTTACACCAATAAAAGTTATATCAACAAGAAAACAACCTGACTTCGTATTCTTATGCACTACTACAGGATGCGAAATGGAGCCGTATAACCAGGATACTGAATTGGGCCGTCCCGGCTACCACGCGAAGTACTAAGAAACCTTCAAAGAATGCCTAAAATAGAAGGTATTTAACGTTTTCTCAAATCGGTTTTTGTCAAGGTCGGGAGCCGCCTGTTATTATGCTCTGGGTAACCGAACTATAGTTGATATCCTCCTGTGAGTTGGACTGCCGTTGCTTTGACCTGGCTGCTCTGAAGGTCACTTGCTTGTTAACGGACTGAGTAAATTATTTCAGCTCTCAAATTCTAAGAAAATGGCCGTCTATGGGACTTACAGCTATAATTGGCCTGGACCGAAGCTCCTTGGCGGGGTCAGTTGAAATACTGATTTTCTTGATCACTGTCGTCCAGTGATGGTTTTGCTTGCTGTGGCCCGATAAATTAGTCATTAAAATCGAGCCCTCGTCAGCTCATCTCAGAGCTTTATTTTGTTTCAAGAGCCCGCCCCTGGGTGGCTGATACGCTTGACCGCTCCTCACAATTTTGTAAAGCCCTGTCGAGCTTTGTGGAGCAATATCAAATTTTGTAAAGCCCTGTCGAGCTTTGTGGAGCAATATCAAATTTTGTAAAGCCCTGTCGAGCTTTGTGGAGCAATATCAAATTTTGTAAAGCCCTGTCGAGCTTTGTGGAGCAATATCAAATTTTGTAAAGCCCTGTCGAGCTTTGTGGAGCAATATCAAGTTTTGTAAAGCCCTGTCGAGCTTTGTGGAGCAATATCAAATTTTGTAAAGCCCTGTCGAGCTTTGTGGAGCAATATCAAGTTTTGTAAAGCCCTGTCGAGCTTTGTGGAGCAATATCAGGTTTTGTAAAGCCCTGTCGAGCTTTGTGGAGCAATATCGAAGTTTTGTAAAGCCCTGTCGAGCTTTGTGGAGCAATATCGAATTTTGTAAAGCCCTGTCGAGCTTTGTGGAGCAATATCGAATTTTGTAAAGCCCTGTCGAGCTTTGTGGAGCAATATCGAATTTTTGTGAAGCCATATCGAGCCCTGTGGAACCATATCGAGCCCTGTGGAACCATATCGAGCCCTGTGGAACCATATCGAGCCCTGTGGAACCATATCGAGCCCTGTGGAACCATATCGAGCCCTGTGGAACCATATCGAGCCCTGTGAAGCCATATCGAGCCCTGTGAAGCCATGTCGAGCTTTGTGAGGCCTATCGACCTTTGTGGACCCAGAAACTAACTGTGCATTGCTATAATAAGTGAGTGCATTACTTAAATTTAGAAGTAAAATTGTGTGATACTTAGACCCAGAAACTAACTGTGCATTGCTATAATAAGTGAGTGCATTACTTAAATTTAGAAGTAAAATTGTGTGATACTTAGACCCAGAAACTAACTGTGCATTGCTATAATAAGTGAGTGCATTACTTAAATTTAGAAGTAAAATTGTGTGATACTTAGACCCAGAAACTAACTGTGTATTGCTATAATAACTGAGTGCATTACTTAAATTGAGAAGTTAAAATTGTGTCTATAATAAGTAAGGGTATTCTTTAAATTAAGAGGTTGAAATTGTGTGTTTTTTTTGCTTGCCTTGTTTCAGTATTCTTTCAGCATGGCGGAACAGGACACCTTAGCACAGGTTTTGACAGGCGTGGGAACAGCAGTAGGCCGACTTAATATGGTGATTAAACAACAAGGGGATGGCAACAGAAATTGTAAAGTTTAGTGGACAGGCCAGAGATTATAAGAAATGGGTCACTTCCATAGAAAAATATGCCTATTTGATCTCAGCAACAGATGAAGAAAAAATGAGACTGGCTTATCAGACGGCAACGGAACCAGTTTCGGATCATATCAGAAGAAAATTAGAGGCTAGAGTAGATGAGACGTGGGAACAATTCAAAGAAGACCTAGCAAGGAAATATGCAGAAATAACGGATCCACAACATGCGTTTTCGGTGTTGAGGCAGGCTAAACAAAATAACGGAGAGACGGTACAATTGTTTAGCGATAGATTGATTAACCTGGCTGAAGAAGCATTCTTAGGACAGAATGTACGAGGGGAGGAGGTGGAAAGGATGTTAGTAGGGATTTTTGTAGATGGCATCAAATCTGATGGTTTGAAACTTAAGCTGATGAGGGAAAACCCTGAGAGGTTATCACAAGCGGTGGATATCGCGGTACAAGAGGAAAATTTGAGACGAAGGTTTAGATTAAGAACAGGACGAGAAGTGGGAAGTAATCGAGACGACAGAGTTGAGGAACCTATGGAAATAGGACAAACAAGAATCGGATGGAATAGGAGAGGCGGTATACAAACGTTACAAGGTAGAAATAGGAGTGATTATGTTGAAAGAAGAAATGTGAGATACCCTACAAATGAGACAGTGGGAAACACAAATAACACAAATATTGTCTGTTGGGTTTGTGGTCAACGGGGACATGTTTCTCGTTTTTGTAATAACAGGCGTGTCCAGTCAAATACACAAGGTAGACAGGACAATAATAGGGTGAGTAGGAATGTTGTTGATGGACACAGGAATTTTACAGGTACAAGAACACAGGTAGAGAGTTTGTAAATAAAAAATTCGAAAAGTTATTAAAAGATGTAAATATAAGACATACTAAGACCTCATTTTATAGACCTTCTTCAAATGCGAAAAACGAGCGTCAACATCGGACCTTATACGACATTTTGGCAAAAATTATTGATGAACATGAAAGAGATTGGGATTTATTTTTGGGACCTGCCCTTAGCGCCATTCGTACAAATCAAAATGAGAGCACGGGTTTTTCACCATTTTATTTATTGCACGGGAGGGAACCAATACTACCTATAGATAATATACTAAAACCTAGACAGAAATATATGGGTGAAGAATTTCAAGAGACCATAATACAGGAAATGCATAAGGCACATGTAAGATTAAGGAATAATATAATTAAAGCTAGGGAAAGACAGAAAAAGTACAAAAATGTAAATACAAAATTACAGGAGTTTAAGGTAGGGGATAGAGTTTATTACAAGAAGCATAGAAGAAACTCTAAGTTTGATGCTCGTTGGGTTCCAGGGTATTACGTTTTAGAAAAAACTTGGTAATGTATCGTATGTTATAAAGAACCAGGTCACAGCACATATAGCAAGGGCACACGTTGAACACTTAAGAAGAGATGAAGATGAGATAGAAAATAATAATTATAATAATTATTATTATTCGGACACGAAATTTTTGGATGAACAGGTTGTTAGAGGAGCTACAGTAACACCAGGTCTTAGAAAAGAACCAGAACAAAATCAGTCGCTGGCAAATCCAAGTTACGAACATACTCAAGAACAGACAATTCCGAAAACAATGGAAGAAGAAAAGGTGAATGAAACTCATTATGAAAAAAATTTTTTTTAAAATTAAAGGGGCCCAAAACCCCTTTTTTTCTTTGGGTTTTTCCGGGGGTTTTTTTTTTTAAAAGGGGGGGCCCCCTTTTAAAAAAAAAAAAAAAGGGGGGGTTTTTTCCCCCCTTTTTTGGGGGGTTTTTTTTTTTTTTTCCGGGGTTTTTTTTGGGGGGCCCCCCCCCTTTTTAAAAATTTTTTTTTTAAAAAGGGAAAATTTTTTTGGGGTTTTTTCCTTTTTTTTTTGGGGGGGTTTTTTACCCCCCCCCGGGGTTTTAAAAAAAAAAATTTTTTCCCTTTTTTTTTTCAAAAAAAAATTTTAAAAAATTTTAAAAAAAAACCCAAAAAATTAAAATTTTTTCAAAGGGGAAAAAAAAAAAAAAAAAAAGATTAAAAAATTAAAAAAATTTTTTTTAAAAAAAAAGAAAAAATTTAAAAAAAAAATTTTTTTTTTGGGGGGGAAAAAAAAAAAAAAATTTTTTAAACCCCGGGGGGGGGTTAAGGGTTTTAAAAAAATTTTTTTAAATTTTAAAAAAGGTCCCCAAATATAAAAAAAAAAAAAAAAAAAAGGGAAAAAAATTTAAAAAAAATTTTTTGGGGGGGGTTTTTAAAAAAAGGGGTTTTTGAAAATTTTCCCCCGGGGGGGGAAAAAAAAAAAAAAAAACCCAAAAAAAGGGGGAAAAAAAAAAAATTTTAAAAAAGGAAAAAAAGGGGAAAAAATTTTTTTAAGTTGGGAAAAAATTAAAACCCCTTTTAAAAAATAAAAAAAAAAAAAACAAAGAGAAAAAGGGAAAAAAAAAAAAAGAAATTCAAAAAAAAAACCCCACCAAAAAACCCCAAAAAACCCCCAAAATTTTTTTTCCAAAAAAAAAAAAAAAGAAAAAAAAAAAAAAAAGGGAAAAAAAAATTTAAATGGGGTTTTTTAAAAAAAAAAAAGGGGGGTTTTTTTTTAAAAAAAAAACCCCAAAAAAACCTTTTTTTTGGGGGGGGGGAAAAAAAAAAAAAAAAATTTTTTGGAATTAAAAAAAAACCCCCCCCCCCAAAAAAAAAAAGGGGGGAAAAAAACCCCCCCCCCCAAAAAGAAATTTCCGGTAAAAACCCCGAAAACCCCCAAAAGGTTTTTAAAAAAAGGTTTTTGGGGAAATTTTTAAAAGGGGGAATTTTTTTTTGGGTTTTTTTGGTTTTTTTAAAAAGGGGTTTTTTTGGGGGGATAAGGGAAATTAAAAAAGGGGGTTTTTAAAATTTTTTTTTCCCCCCCTTGGTTTGGGGAAAAAAATTTTTTTTTGGGGGGGGGGGGCCAAAAAAATTTTTTGGGGGTTTTTTAAAAAAGGGGGGGTTTTGGGGGGTTTTTTTTTAAAAGGGATTTTAAAAAATTTTTTTTGGGGGGGTTTAAAAAGGGGGGGTTTTTTTTTTTTTAAAAACCAAGTTTAAAACCCCTTTTTTTTTTTTTCCTTTTTTTGGGTTTTTTTGTTTTTTTGAAATTTATTTAAAAAAGGGGGGTTTTTTTTGCCCGGGAAAAAAAATTTTAAAAAACCCCCTTTTGGGGAAAAAAATTTTTTTTTGAAACCCCCTTTTTTTAAAAAAAAATTTTTTTTTTTTAAAAGGGGAAAATTTTTTTTTTTTTTTTTAAAAAAAAGGGAAAAAAAATTTTTTTGTTTTGGGTTTTTTTTTAATAGGGGAAATTTTTGGGGGAAAAAAGGGGGAAAAAAAAAACCCCCGGGGAAAACCCCCCCGGGTTTTTGGGGGTTTTTTAAAAAGTTTAAAAAAGGGGGGTTTTAAAAAAAAATTTTTTTTTTTAACCCGTCCTTTTTAAAAACATCGACCCCTCTTCGGATACAGTAACACATCGACCCCTCTTCAGATCCGGCTCTTACCATGTTCAGCGTAACGTGTGGACAACATAGTAAGTAGAGGACTCGTTTACTCTTTTTTGGGGTATTGGGAATATTGTTAATTAGCCGCATACCCTTTAAAGGACGTCGTTTAGTTTAGTTTAGTCGACGGATAGACATCACGGCACAGGGTTTAACCAATAAGTGCTCCGTTCTACTCCTAACCCAAGCTTGAGTCTGGAGAATCTCAGCTCAGTGCACGAACTCTGGGGCACCGGCGAGGATCCTGAAATACTTTGGGTAGATTTTAAACTCGAAATGTGCCCGGCCCCTCCATTAGGCTACTCTTTTTCGATTTCCAACTGCCAAGGGATTTTGTAAGTGCGCAATAATACACACGGGCGTCCGATCTCACTAACCAGAGGCCAGGAGAAATTTTGTTACTAGAAGTCCACGTGAAAAAATCCCGGCTATAGGACGTCGTAGTCAATCCCAACATTTTGTTGGGTGTTTGTGATTTCTTGACAAGTTTACGTTAAGTATTGTGCCATTGCTTTCTGCCGACCGGCACTCATAGCATTGTATGAAAATCAACGCAAGGCAGTTTGCCGCGAAATAACCAGCAGCTGTGTTTCGAACGCGGTGCGCGAGATTACTAACTGCATACTCAACCCATTCGCCATAGAACAGGCGAATATCATTTCTTGTTTTCGCATATCCTTTATAGGAAATTGCAGTCAACACCAAAATTTGTCAGCTGCTGTTGATGTCTTGGCAAGTTTTACGTTCAGTAGTTTGCCATTGCTATCTGAACGAGTAAGTAACCTGAACGAGTAAGTAACCAACGCGACGCGATCTGCTGCCGAATTCTCGCGCAGCTGCGTTTCGTACGAGAGTATACGTGATTACCAACAACGTCCTTAACGCCTACGCCAGGGAGACTGGCGAATATCATGGTACACCCATATATTTTTGTATCCCAGTCGGCATCCAGTGGGTAATATGGTCAGTATTACCACCAAGCTAAGTATAATAGATAGAGCTGTAATCGAGAACATTCTCCGAGAGAAGTGTGTCCTCACGCACCTACCTGTAGTATGGAAAAGACATTTTATTTTTGCTCCGTGAGTTCCAGAGAAAGGACTTTCTATTTTGCTAGCAGTTTTTTCTCAATATGTCTTAAACTGCACCAGCGTTGTTTCAACACCTTGTGATTTGCTAAAGTTTGTTCAGTTCTTTCCATGCGCTCGTACGAGTGATCTTGTCGTACATTGCAGGCCTTCTATTCGGTTCCGACACCAGTCATTGAATGTTTATTGTTTATTAGTACAGTGAAATGTCGATTAACCGTCACTCGTTTAACCGTCAGTTTCTATTATTCGTCACAGCCCTGGTCCTGACGATGACGGTTAATTGAAGTGTAACTGTTGTCGTTTTAGTGTGTCGTCATGTTTTTGATTCATCTATCAATACTGATTTGATGATAAAGTTAGTCTAAATTTGTTACCAGGTGTAATTTCTTTTTACATCCATAAATTTCATAGCGCTTTGAAACCTGCTCTTGCCACTTGTTTTCTTTTAAAATCTCTGAATAATATATGTTTGATGTTTCGAATTCATATTTGTGCTGCCGTTGGATTCAAACAATCCGCTAATATGTCTTTACGTTAGAAAACTTAACAGTTATGTTACAACGCAATGCAGTTATGAAACATGCATGCACTCTTAATAATCGATATTTCGTTGTATTATTGAACTAGCATAGGTAATACATGCACATGGAAATACAGACTGGTCAATATTGTTGTGTACAAAGACAAATTGAATGGACACGTCGTTAAACAAGAGAACGCGCTTGCTCGACTGTTCTGTGGTCATGGATTCGAATTCGCATCCAGGCGAATATGTTAAATTGACCTGGTTCCACTAGCCTAAAACAGAAAGATTAGTTAGTTAGTTGTATATCCTTTACAGGACGTAGCAGTCAACTCCTACATTGTTTAGCTGTTTGTGATTCCTGGGCAAGTTATACGTTCAGTAGTTTGTCACTGCTTTCTTAACCACCGGCACTCATAACATTGCATGAAACACACAATAACGCAACGCAGTCTCCTTCCAAATCGCCCACAGCTGGGTTTCGAACGCGGTATGCAGGATTACGAATTGTGCGCGTAACCCCTTCGCCACAGAGCTAATAGGTACCAGGAAATAAAGAAAGTAAAGGCCACTGGAGTAATATTGGCCACATCAGCCATCAAGTGCCGGTTGGGCTATAGAAATATGGGACTAGCAACCATATACCCAATACTCCTCAAGGCGTGTAGAGGTGGCCCCTACAATTACTTTTGCTTGTAGTAAAAAAACAAAAACAATGGAGGACCTAAGAGAGTAAGTTTTCTTGAAATGTAATCTTAGAGTAGAAGACAGGGAACAATAAACAAGTGCATGTCATGCGCAGGACGTTGCAATCAACCCCGGCCTTTATTCACTGTTTGTGACTTACAAGGAGATTTTACGTTCAATAGTTTACCAGATTGTTCTGAAAGTGAAGTCAACATTTAGGTCTAAATGGATGGCCTAGGGACAAGCCCACTAAATCCCCTTCGAAATAGAATTGTTAAGCACGTTAAACCTCACAACCAACCTACTATAAAATGGCAAAGTAGGATAATAAAATTAAAATTAGAGGGGAAAACTATGATACTAATATTAAATTTAGAAGGGAAAACTAGAAGTGATGGCAGAACACTGCGGGTAAAGAATATTATAAAAACAAAAAGCAACAAAATATCAGAAGAAAATTAGAATAGGAAACCAAACAAAGCAGAAGTAGGACACGGGACCAGACAAATAAAGCTCTTTTGGAGAACACCAAACAATGTGGAGAAGTGCCAGTGAGCAAGACAGCAATTATTTTGTAGAGAAACAATAAAAGTAGAGAGCATAAACCAGGGAGAAAACACTAAAACAGGACATAACACAGTGCGAGAAGCACAGTTGGGCATGAAACTAAGCAAAGTGAAGACCACCAGTTGATTAGGAAGCGTTCTTGTCGAACATTCGCCAGGAGCAAAAAGGAAACATTAATGGCTGTTTTCAAATGCCATCCAATTTATTCATGAGCCGCGGGAAATTTCCAGAGATGGTGGCCTCAAGATGTGAGTAACTTTGTAGAATAGGACAACGGGTTTTGTTGAGGAGAGTACTTGTATGTGAGTAGAGCCTTTGTCCTTGACTGGAAAGTTTGCGCCTGGTGAGTCATACACACATATTTAATCAGCTGATGGGTACTGACTGACGATCAAGGTGAGGGGAAAGGGGGGAGAGGTTGCGTGGGAGGGGAAGAAGACAATGCAAGCATAGAAGTGAGTATCGACGACGTTATGCGCACACGACCACACACACAGATACCCACATACACACACTGTACTTCACTCGCACACCAACCCTCATATACCCACCTACCTAATACACCCCCTCTCCCCATAGACACACATGCCCATTGAATCAACAATAACAAATGGGGTCGATCAGGCAGCAAAAGGGAGATATGTAGTGAAGGATTAACACCATGTTTGTTGACGTCATAATAGCGATCCAAACCCGACAACTGTCATACTCCACTTACAAGTCGCAGTGGCACTGCATCATCGAATTCTAATTCAGAGAGAATAGAACAAGCGTTGATCAATGGTATGGCGTAATAATTGATGTAGAGGTGATGGCGAAAACTAGACAAATTCAAACGAATCTCGACGTGATGACAAGACAGTAGTGTTGGATAAGACTACACTGAAATAAAAAAAAACACCTTAAGATAGTAAAACTAGGCACTTCCCTGTCTGGAAAGCACATGGCGAGCGCAATTGTGAAAGACCAGAAACACATGGAGAAGAGAATTACAAACAGAGGTGAACTGTGTGGGGAAGACAAGGAAGGAATGCAGGAGATAGTTAAGGATAGGGCTAATTGTGAGAATTAGCTAAAGACTTAAATTCAAAGAGAAGATAAATGGCAAAAGTTGAAGAAAGAAAAGTTAAAAAAAAAAAAACAACAACAACAAACAAAGATGGAGTGTAAACCGACCCTACAAAGTTCCCTTGTTAAGTTGCATTTGTTGACAGGCAGGAATATATATCGCGGCTCTGCTTTAAACGGACAAAACACATTAAACGTTCATTTAAACAAAAAGCGAGAGAGTAAACACGACTATTAAACTATAGGTAAAATTACTTATGAAAATTATCTTACTGAAAGTGCCGTGGACCACGGTTAAGAAAAATTCTTGCACCCGACAAGATCTGAACATTGACACAAGCTGCCTCGGAAACAGCATCAGTCTTCGGAAATGGGATATCTTTGGCCACATTAAACGTCACGATTGTTTGGATAGAACAATACTGGAGACCTGGTTACTGGAAGAAGAAGCACAGGACATGGAAGACACCTTAGATACGGACATGTATGAGGAAAGGAAAGTAGTAAAAGATCGAGAATATCCCCGGCAGGTCGTGATGAGAGTGCACATCGCCCCAGGACCTGCTTAATGCCTGATGATGACGAGTACGCGTAGCATCCTTGCTGAAATTCCATGTAAATATGGGTTGCTTACGAAAGAAATGTCTGTTCTTTGACAAGATAAGAAGCCAATCGTCTATCTTCACTTACGATTGGCTAGCAGCTAAAACTAAGGTAACCTACAATTTGACGACAGCTGCCGTGTTGTGTAAAACTTCAAGAGTAGCGTAGACATTAAGATTGGGTTTAAAGAAAGCATACGATACAAATTGAAGACACAGATTCAGATATAGAGGACGGTTTCATCCAGTAGTATAGTTATAAATGTTGAATCCAAGATGGATGTCCGTGTATGCCAGTTTGTGCTGATAGAAAAACTAGAAAAGATGAATAAAAGCTGGATTGGATAAATTCCAAAGCGGCTGATGGTTTGTCGACTCTGCGACATTTTACACACAATATTGGTTATAAGGTGGTTCATGTTAAGTCGTCGCCATGACAATATAAACATATATTATGCACAAAGTCTTTGATGATCAGTCAACTCAATGGCAATATAGACACAATTTTAATTATATTGTGGTTAATGTAAAATCGTCGCCATTACAATGTAGACAATTAATTACAAAATTGTTGCCGGTACCCCATCGCTATGACAATGTAGACATTATATTTGTTACAAATGAGTCGACAGTCGTCTCTATGGAAATTTAGACATAACATTAATTACAAAGTGGTTAATGTAAATTTGTGACTACAACAATTAAACATGGTATTAGTTACAAAGTTGTTGGTGGTTAGCCGTCTCTACGATATTGTATGCATAATAATAATTACAAAACTGTTGATGGTTAACCGTCTCTATACTAAAGTAGCCACGATATTAGTTACAAAACTGTTGATGGTTAGTTGTGTATATAATAATGTGAACTTAGTGTTAGATACAAAACTGTTGATTGTCAGTCGTCTCTAGGATACAGTAGACATGATGTTGATGGTTAGTCATCTTTAGTTAGTTAGTTAGTTAGTCGCGGTTCCAACTTCACGGCAACGAGTCGTCCCAATTATGCTCCGTTCCTGTGCCAGTAAATATCACAAAACATGCTCCTCACTGCCTTATGTGAACAATGGAATAGACAGGAGTATTGGCAAGCCAACAGCCCGCACAGGTACACTGTGCTTAATGCCGCCGCCAGAATGCCAACACAAAAGTCCTCCACGAGAAATATATTTCATTGTCGATGGAAACGGTAGTCACCAGGAAGACTTCATTCACCCGGGTTTTATCACATATGGCTCGGTCTCTTTCCTCAGGGCGACCCGCCGAAAGTGCCGCACAAAGCACGAACTCCGTAGCTCCAACGATGACTCCTAGGAGTCTCCTGAACAATGCACTCATGAGCCGAAAAGGCAAACCAGTCAATCAGGCAACAGCCGGCCGCCATCGTTCCGAACATGTAGTTCACGCTACAAACTGCGAATAGATGTAAAAGCATTCCACGCGAAGTGCACAGCTCACAGTGTCGCGCCACACACTCACTCAGTAGCAGGGCGTCGGAAACATAGCCTCCTTAGTCGCCTCTTACGACGTGCATGGTAGGCAACAGTGTTACTAGTCATCTTAGCTACATTGTAGTCATTATGTTAGTTACTAATTTGTTGATGGTTAGTCATCTTAGCTACATTGTAGTCATTATGTTAGTTACAAAACTGTTGATGGTTAGCAGACTCTTTAGTTACAAAGCGTTTGATTGTTAGTCGTCCATACACTAATGTAGACATAATATGAATTACAAATCTGTTGATGGTTAGCCGTCACTATGCTAACGTAGACATGATATAACTTTCAAAGCTGTTAATGGTTGGCAGTCTTTATGCTAACGTTGACATGATGCTAGTTTCAAAGTTGGTAATGGTTAGTCGTCTCTATGACAATGTAGATATGATATTAATTACAAAGCGGTTGATTGTTAATCGTCTCTTTAGTTACAAAGCGTTTGATTGTTTACCGACTCTTTAGTCATAAAACATTTGATTGTTAACCGCCTCTTTAGTCACAAAACATTTGATTATTAACCGCCTCTTTAGTCACAAAACGTTTGATTGTTAACCGCCCTTTAATCACAAAACGTTTGATTGTTAACCACTCTTTAGTCACAAAACGTTTGATTGTTAACCGACTCTTCAGTTACAAAGCTTTTTATTGTTATTCGTCGCTTTAGTAAGAAAGCACCAGATTGTTGGTCGTCTCTGGCAATGTAGACATCTTACTACTTACAAAAAGCACACACTATGATGAACAGTAATTACTCCACTTAAGATGAACAAAAGTCATCTTAAACACATCGTTCACTATTAGTATACTTTGTGTCACTTAGTTAGTTAGTTAGTCTTTCCTCTTGAGCCTAAGGGGGCACATAGGGCAGAAGTCATGGCTCTCCATGTCCGGCGGTTCGCTGCTACCTGTTGTAGATCCTGGATGTTTACTTGGCCGTTGAATGAGCCTTCTCTGATGATGGTTCTATGCAGCAGGGTCTCTCTTGGTCTTCCCCGTTTTCTTTTCTCTACTGGTGACCATAAGAGGGCTTGGTTGGGGAGTCTTGTCTTGTCCATTCTGAGTACATGGCCGATGTAGTTCCAACGGCGTTTTCTTATAAAATTGGATACAATATCTTGCTTAGTCTCTTGTCTTATTTGCGTATTGGTTCTGAAATCTGTCCAGTGGAGGTTTAGAATTCTTCTAAGACATTTGTTCTCAAAAATGTCTAATTTTTTTTAAATCTAAAGCTACCGTTGATTTCCAACTCTCACATCCATATGTCAGCACTGAAATCACACAAGAGTTGAAGATTTTAAGTTTCGAATGTTTGCTGAGTGTCTTTGATTTCCAGATGTTTGACAGTTTTTTGAAGGCACCAGATGCCAGTGCGATTCTAGATAATATTTCTAGCGTTGACTCCCCTGTGGATGTAATTTTGCTTCCTAGGTATGTGAAGCTGTTGACTTTTTCAAGAACATGGTTGTTTAATTTGGTGTCGTCTGAACTGTTGGTAAGATTAATAGTTTTTGTTTTTGCAGTGCTAATTTGGAGACCAATTTGTCCTGAAACATTTTGGGCATCTGAGTCTGTTGAACTAAAAAGCAATATGTCGTCGGCAAAGTCCAGGTCTTCTAGAATTTTGTCAACCCAATGGATACCCCTATTTGTGTTGTTTGTGCTTTTGCGCATGACCCAAATAGATAGCTATTCCAAAGAGCATCGTGACAAGACACAACCCTGTTTCACTCCCGTTTCCACTGAGAATCATTCAGAGTTGCCTGATTCTGTTCTCACGCAGCAACGTGTCTCCTTGTAGAAAGATTTTATGATGTTGATATATTTGGTAGGGAAACCATAAATGTTAAGTAGATTCCAAAGTGAAGGACAGTGGATACTGTCGAAGGCGTTTTGAAAGTCGACAAAGTTGGTGATTAATTTCGACTGGAATTCTAGAGAGTCTTAAATGATTATTCTAAGGATGAAAATGTGGTCTATACATGACCGTTTTGGTCTTAAGCCAGCTTGTTCTTCTTGTGTCACTTGGCGCGGCGCAAAATCAGCCAGAATATATACCAAACTTCCCATATAATGACTCCACAACAAGACTCTACAATATCATATTAAGTATAGTATATTAATAATGCGGATACTACTATTTCTCCTGTTTCTAGTGCTGCTACTACCCCTATTACAATTGTAGTAGTGATATTAGTAACTGTTGTTGTATAGTATTAGTAGTAGTATATGTATAGTAGAGTAGTATCGGTGGTACTACCACTATCACCAATATCACAGCCATCATTGATATGATTGTATCTGTCTTTAAAATACGGTATGCACACAATATGTCATGAAATCATAATACGTTTCAAAGCAAAATATGTTTAAAGAAGCATTTCATATACAGCTAGTAGGCACGGGTTATAAAATACACGCGAAATGATATGAAACATCTACTGTCTTTGCTGTAAAATGTAAAGGAGGACACTTTATACTAACGTAGTCCAATGGCGGAAACTGACGTTGTTCTGCAGGGTATTAGACCGCTGCATATTCTAGGCCATAGCATAACGAGGTGAAGTGTCCGACTCTTCTCCTCGCCTCTCCGCATCCCAGACAATTGTAAAAATCAATGGGAAAATTATCGGGTACCGTTTTAATAAACGGCATTGTGTTGAAGGGGGAAGGGGTTTCGATCGCAATTCGTAATCCCGCATACCGCTTTCGAAATACATCTGCGGGCAATTTGAAAGCAGACTGTATAGCAATGGTATTTCATTCAATAGTATGAGGACCGGTCGTTCAGAAAGCTATGGCAAACTACTGAATGTAAACTAACCAAGAAATCACAAACAGCTAAACATTATGGGGCTGACAGCGACGTCTTGCAAAGGATATGCAACTAATCAACCAATTTAAGGAAGCTGAGTTGATCTCAGAGCTAGGCTGTTGGAAAAAAGAAACCGTGGCACCACTGAAGATCGAACCAGAGCCACATTTTTGGTACGCCAATAAACCACCATGCCACCGACGCTCATAAAGAGCATACAGAACAGAGAGGTTGGAAACGACGAAAAAAACAACAACTGAGTCAACAACCCAGTATCTGAAACGAATAGCACGAAGGATGAAAGGAACAAAACACGTCCAACTTTTATATTAATTGCCCATGTCTTGCCATGGGCGTTCCGATTCCAGTTTTTTCTTTCAATATTTGTATCGATCCAAACCTGATTACCCGGACCTCAAATTGTTGCTTACGGGTCCAAGTGAAAGGAACGGGAGAGGCTGTATTTTATCATTTATCTTGAACACGAAAATAAACAATTTCCATTTTATCTAGAGGCTTCTGCTGTCTGTTGCTTTCAAACGCTCAGGTTCAAAGAACACGGGGAAATTCACTGGGACAATCATTAAAATTGAACCTGCAAGTCGCTTTCATAGACATTTGTTTATCGGGGTATCGTGTTCGTCCGCAGTTTAAATAAATATTACCATAGCTTCCGTGTTGTGTTGTACAAGAAAATGGGTCTATCTGGTTTTGTCAGGAGGGGGAACATTAAAAGACAATTCTCTCTCTCTCTCTCTCTCTCTCTCTCTCTCTCTCTCTCTCTCTCTCTCTCTCTCTCTCTCTCTCTCTCTCTCTCTCTCTCTCTATTTATCTGTGCCTCTCTTTGTTTCTCTTTGTCTTTCTTTATCTGTGTCTCTTTCTCTTTCTCACTCTCTGTCTCTGTGTCTCTCTTTCTCTTTCTCACTATGTCTCTTTCTCTCTTTCTCTTTCTCACTCTCTGTCTCTCTTTCCCCGTGTCTCTCTTTCTCTTTCTGTATATCTCTCTCTAAATCTCGCTTTATTTTTCTCTATGTCTCTCTATAGCACTTTCTCTCTGTTTCTCTTTCCTTCTCCCCCTGTCCCTTTCTCTCTCTGTCTCTCACCTTCTGTCTCTGTATCTCTCTCTCTTTCTCTCTCTCTCTCTCTCTCTCTCTCTCTCTCTCTCTCTCTCTCTCTCTCTCTCTCACACATAAACACAATTAGCGTACTAAAACAACATTAGTGACATAAACTCCACAGAGGAGCAAGCATGACAGGAGGCCTCCAATCATCAGAAGTTGTATCCTTTCGCAGAATATTTCAGCCCCTTCACCTTCTCGACACTGGGGATGGGGCCACTCCATGACTCCCGAGTGTCTTTGGAACCCTGCCTTCCAGTTTCAAGACGTTGTAATTGTTTTTTGCACTGTATTAATATTCACAGCCAGCAACATCAGCTAGGGGAGACGAGCAGCCCGTTGTCTGTCCTCAGTGCTAGAATGGCATTTGTATCACAATAGGTAAAAGTAATTGTACCGCACATACCACTGTATGGAGGTAACGTGACTGGTTTTCACATGTAAGTAAAAACAATACGGAGCCATTTCACACGCCTTGAGGAACACTGGCCTTATGTGGTGCTAGAAAATTTTACAGACCAGTAGACACTAGGCGAGTGAATGATGTAGTCAGTAGACACTAGGCGAGTGAATGATGTAGTCAGTAGACACTAGGCGAGTGAATGATGTAGTCAGTAGACACTAGGCGAGTGAATGATGTAGTCAGTAGACAAAAGTCGACTGAATGATGTAGTCAGTAGACACCAGGCGAGTGAATAATGTAGTCAGTAGACACTAGATGAATGAATGATGTAGTCGGTAGACACTAGGCGAGTGAATGATGTTGTCAGTAGACACCAGGCGAGTGAATGATGTAGTCAGTAGACACCAGGCGAGTGAATAATGAAGTCTGTAGACACCAGGCGAGTGAATGATGTAGTCAGTAGACACTAGGCGAGTGAATGGTGTAGTTAGTAGACACCAGGCGAGTGAATGATGTAGACAGTAGACACGAGGCGAGTGAATGATGTAGTCAGTAGACATTAGGCGAGTGAATAATGTAGTCAGTAGACACTAGGCGAGTGAATGGTGTAGTCAGTAGACACCAGGCGAGTGAATGATGTAGTCAGTAGACACTAGGCGAGTGAATAATGTAGTCAGTAGACACTAGGCGAGTGAATGATGTAGTATGTATCACACCCGTCGTATTTACTACCTAAGACATTTGCTGGTGCCCACATTAGGTTTTTTAGACCTGGGAGCCTTGGTCTGTTTAACAAATCCGGGTGTGCCCCAATGCGGATCAACCCCTTAACACATGTCACATGTGTTAGATCATTACATTATTATGATATTTCTTGTCTCAATGCTTGACCATCTCATCCTGGCGATGTGATTATCTATATCAATGGCTCTGTGTTAAGAGGAAAAAAGTGTCTAGGGATTCATAGTAAAAGCAAGTATCCAATGTTTAATAAAGGAGAGCTTAGTATGACACCACAACCTCATGTCTGAGAATGGAGGTGGAGGCGGTTAATGCAGCTTTTCGCTGGCTGGAGAACAAACTGTATACGCATGTTGTGATTGTAAATGATTCTCAGAGCATGCTGTTAAAGGCGAAGACCGCCATGCTTCGTGCTGAATGGCATGCATCGATTCAGAGGTCTCGGGGGTTATGAGCATTCACTCAGAGGTACAGCAAGACAGAATTATAATCCGATTGCAAAGGGCACCATTGGTATTGGAACTCTTTCGCTGGTTGTTGAAGATGAGGACTGATCGCTTATGGGAATGCACCCAGTGCAATGATATCGCTTTAACTCAACCTTTTCAAAGAAAGAAGATGATATTAAAGAAGACTGTTATAATGATCTGGAAGATGTCATAGAAGAAACCCCCAAACAGGACATCCTGATTGTGTTGGGAGACTTCAATGCAAAATTAGGTAGAGAGCAAACTCATAAAAAAGTTGCCGGTATGGAAAGCTTACATACAACTTCACATGATAATGGATGGAGAATTATCAACCTAGCAGAAGCCAAAAGACTGCAGATCAGCATTACCAGACTGCAAAGAAAGGATATACATAAACAAACTTAGAAATCATGTGACAAGAGAATCTATAATCAAATAGATCAAAGTTTAATTAACAACGAAAATGCATCAAACATACAACAAGTTAGAAGCTATAAAGGAGGTGAGTGCCACAGCGACCACTTCCTCGTTGGGGCAAAATTTAAAATAAAACTTAAGAGAGCTTTCTATGCAAAATTACAAAGGTTACACACAATATATAACAGAGAAAAACTACAAGAAGTTACAGTCAAAGAGAAATTTGCAGATGAAATAAAATGTAAACTTGAAATTCTACAAAACCCGTTGGAGGAAAGCGATGACCAAACTTGGTTGAACATCAAGAATACAATTCAAACTACCGCAGAAGAATGTCTTGGTGTGTTAACCACGCATAGAAAGAACAGATGGTTCAATCAAAAATGTGAAGAAGCAGTCATTAGGAAAAAGAATGCCAGACAGTTATGGTTAAATGACATCAACAACATCCAAAATGAAGAGCAGTATAGAACTGAATGTAAAGCGGCTACAAAAATAGTTCGGCAGCAGAAGCGAGAATATATGAGCAATATAATCAAAGATATGGAAACTAATCACCAGAAAAACGAATCCAGAAAGTTTTTTAAAGAACCGAAGTCAAAGAAACGAGGAAACCAACACAAGACATATGGTTTAAAAGACAAAAATGGGAATATGAATAATACCAATGAGGAAATGTGTAACTCATGGAAAGAATACTTTGTTGAATTACTAAATTGTGAAGCTCCAAGTAACACTTTCCCATAGGAAGAGGTTCTAACGTGTGAACCACAAATTGAAGACCCTTTTTTTGAAGAAATCCTATATGTAATAACACGACTTAAAAACAATAAGGCAACTGGGGCTGATGGAATAGCATCTGAATTTACAAAGGCAGGTGGCCATGCATTACTTCTAAAGCTATACGAACTAATAATAAAAATCTGGAGGACAGAAGAACTACCCCATGACTGGAAAGAGTCATTATTGATACCTATCTTTAAGAAAGGAGACAAGTTCCAATGTGAAAATTATAGAGGGATATCACTACTGTCCACAAGCTATAAGATACTATCCGCGGTATTACTAAATATATTAAGACCATATTCAGAAGACATATTAGGTGACTACCGGGCGGGTTTTAGACAAAACAGATGAACAATAGATCAGATATTTATCCTACGACAAATAGCCGAGAAAAATTAGGATTATAAAAGAGATCTCCATAATATTTTTGTATATTTTAAAAAGGCTTATGATAGTGTCCATAGGAATAGTCTATGGAATGCTATGCAGGAATTTGGAATACCAAGGAAGTTAATCAACATGACCAGACTATGCATGGCAGATACTTATAATATAGTAACATATAAAGGCAGGAAATCAGACCCTTTCCAAATAACATCTGGCTTGAAACAGGGTGATGCACTATCGCCGCTCCTTTTCAATATGGCTCTAGAGAAAGTTGTCATTTAGGTAAAGGAGGAATGTGTAATTGGTAGGAACATCCAGACTGCTCGGTTATGCAGATAATATAGATATTATGGGGGAAAATGAACAAAAGACATTGGAAATATTGACTCACTTAAAGGGAAAAGCTCAACAAATGTTATCAACGAAGATAAGACAGAAAATATTGTAATTTCAAGAGAAGGAACGATTAAAAACTCTGGCAACATACAAATAGATAATATGACCATTAAAAGAATGGAAACATACAAATACAATCTTCAACTGCTCCAACATAATAAGGGAAGAACTACAAGCTAGAAGCAACTCTGGAAATAAGATATACTATGCACTGCAACATCTGCTGAAATCAAATGCCCTATCTCGTAACACCAAGATCACAATATACAAAAAAAACAAACAAACACTGATCAGACCAGTTGTGCTGTATGGTTCTGAAACCTGGAGTACAAATAAAGGAGACGAAACCTTGTTACAAACCTTTGAGAACAAAGTCTTAAAACGCATCCATGGGCCCATTAGGGATACATCAAAGTGGAGAGTGGAAAAGAAGAAGTAACAATGACATTTATGATCTGTTTAAGTCCCCGCTAATCACTGGTATCATTAAGGCTAATAGACTGTAATGGCTGGGGCATATAGAAAGAATGGAAGATAATAGGGAAACAAAACTCGCTTACACTCAGGAAGTAAATGATTGTAGACCCCGAGGTGCCGGTCTCTCTGGCTGTGGGGTTACAACACTTTCTCTCTGTAATCACGTTTATCACGCAGAGTCTCGTAGCGGAGCGAGAGCTGAGGCGGTTCGACCCCCGCTCGTGACTTGCGGGATACTGAGCCGGCCGCTCAGAAAGCAATGACAAACTACTGAGCGTAATCTTGCCAAGAGATCAACATACAGCTGAAAGATGCTGGTGTTGACAGCTAAGTCCTGTAAAGGATATGCTAAAAAAAAAAAGACCCCGAGGTAGACCAAGAAGACGGTGGAGAGATAATATACATACAGACCTACAAAGCACTTAGAATCAACGACTGGCAAGAGAAGGTCAACCAGAGAGACGAATGGAGACGGATTGTATCTACAGCAAAGAACCACAATGACTCGGAATGCTGAAGAAGAAGAATAAACATATCAGATCCGTGAAGCTGGGTCGACCTCATGGAAGTGAACGGGGACCCCTAATTTGGTAAACACTCTGCTGTCCATTATTCTGCCAAGAATCTTCATATGAGAATATTCAAATATTCCGGAAATGTGTTTATTGTATACACAAACTTAAGAATACCATTATTCACGCGATAGTCGTGATTTGTGTCATAGATATGAGAGTACGTTAAAGATGTTGTGTTGTTTGAAAAGGAATGCCCTGTATTCACCCCGGGTGCCACCAGCTCTGTACTGGTTTCACATAATCCCGTGTACATGGGTTCTAGGGTCAACGAAGTGTAATTCCCACTTAGTGACAATTCGCTTCAAATGTCGTCGAACAAGAATCCTACTAAGACTGTGAAGTGCCCTATGCACCTACCGTGAAGGCTAACCCGGTAAACACATACCTGGAAAAGGTCAAAAGTGTCGGCGGATAGGAGAAAATATCGCAGCTCTGTTATAAATAGTCTCACGGCAGATACGCCCTAAACATTATATATATATTTTTTAACGAACGAAGACGAAGAAGATGTACACGATATCATCTTATAGTAGGTCTTTCGCAGTAACGTAGTTCCCATCCCGGCCTACCGAAAAGCATCTCGATCTCTTGCCATGTTTCCTGCCTCATAGACCCTAATGCCCAACGTGATTACAATGCCCTGTGCCCCTCTTCGAGCTGGTTGACTCCTGCCTCTGCTTCGAGGAACCATCCCCTAAATGACACTTTTTTCTAAGCTACTTTGAAGTGTAATTTGGCCATCGAATTTCAGTTTCCGAGACAGGAGGCTGTATGTGGGTCAGTCGTCTTCGATGATCAGATCCCGTTGAATGTGAGTCTTTTCCTTCTCCATGATCTACGATATTCCAAAAACGTTTCGGTAACATTTAAGCTCAAGAATCCCAGTATTCTTCGACTAGGTTTTCTCAGAATGATGCAAGTCTTCGAAATGCCGCCCCTAAATGATGCAAATCTTCGAAATGTCGCCCCACCTTGGCTGCTTATGCTGCCTCCTTACTGTGCGCCCTAATGCTACCGCCTCTCTGCATCATATGGCACGGCCCAGGTCGGAACGAGGCCATCCATCCATCATGTGCCATGCCGGTAAGCGTGGGCGGTCATGTTCTGCCATCTCACTCGATCACCAGAGTCGTGGATCATCTCTGTGTTCCCGTCTCGACCATGCCACGTGGCCAAGCCATCCAGGTATTTAATTCTCGGTCTTCCCCTTGGTCTCTTCCCTTCGATCTTGCCAGTCGTCACCAAGTTTTCCAATTCATTTCTTCTCATAACATGCCCAAAAAATTTTGACTGTCTACGTCTAATATCTCTAATCAGTTTACGATCTTCATTTGTTTCTTGAAGGACTTGTTCATTGGTTTTTCTGTCTGTCCATTGTATTCTTTGCATCTTTCTCAGAAACCAAGTTTCCACAGCCATTAACTCGAAACAAGGCATACACACAAAATATTTTACTGTGATGTGTTTTCTGGCCTTGGGCCATTTACACAATAGTTCAACAAAATAGTTTAATTCTATAATTACAGACTTTTGTCAGCACCGATACAGCTGTCGGAAACATTCATGCAGCTTATTATTTAGAAACTCTTTCATGTACAACATCACATCTGCAATAAGGTTATTAAGTCGCTGCCCATTCAGTCTCGATTTGAGGTGAAGGAAGGAAACATCAAATGATGACAAGTCGGGCGTTTAAGTAGGGTGTTGTGCGGCAGGAGATACTGCACCTCAGTAGGAATCGAGGAGCAATGGCTTGCAACAGAATTACAACAGAAAACTGCTCGTTTCTCATTAATAGAAAAGCTTCTGCCAATAAAACAGTTGCTATTTATGCAATTTGGTTTTACCATACTGTTTCTGAGGATTACGTCTCACAAGTAGCACTAAAATGCAACACAGCGATGATGTTAACCAAGGACATTTTCAACTCTGATGATGCTACGTGCACAACTCACAAATAATCGTCTGTAATACTATTTTCCACCAACTTAATGAACTATAATTTCAAAGAGAAAATGAATCACACCAACTTATTAAACTATAATTTCAAAGAGAAAGGGAATCATTCAAAAAGGTGGTGACTATTTCAGGAACTGTTTGAACCTACTGTGTAATTACATATCATCATCTCTCAAGCAACAGGTCATGTGCAGAACGGTGCTTAAATCACGGTGCTCCGAAAAGAGAAAGAATATCTCTGGCCGTTCTCCCCCATGCACCCTAAAGTACAAAGCATCTGCGATGTTGTTATGTTCAACTTCGTGCTGGTGGACCACTGCCTCTTCTCTTAAGAACCAGGCCACTCATGACTGTTCTCTCCAAACCACATTGACGTTTAATATTGTCAAAATATGTTAGTTTCGAGACATAATAATGTGTATGAGCCATTTTTCTTAGATGCTCAGGTTTTATAACATTTCAATGTTATTCTTCTTCTCGATCCAGGAGAATTATTTCCGCAGCATTTGAGCTCAAAACCTCGTTTTCTTCTTCAGTGATTGCGAAATGGTCCATGACTGTCACCCAAATGTTGCCACAGGGAGCAATTACACTTTAACTTGTAATCTCTACATTGCTGCGGCCAGCCTGCTCTAACTTTGGTTTAAATAATCCCTATTGTTGCTCATTATTGAGTGAAAATATTCAAAGTGTGCAATATTAAGATCTTTGGCTGGAGTATAGTTTTGTTCGAAGAAATTATTTTTGTTTTGCTTAAATTAAGAACAAAAAAAAAAAGATTGTGATTTTCCTTGTGTTTTTACATATCAGCCATAGCCAGAATTAAAAAAAAAACAACAAAAAACGTATTTTACTAATAACAATGAGCGCAGTTGCAATTGTTGGAAATCGTATTGTGTTCTTCACACACATACACACACATGCGCGCACGCATATACACACACACACGCGCGAGCGCACACACGCACACACACGGGCACACACACACACACACACACATACACATAGATATATTTCACTTCCCACTGAAGCGTAGGCCGTGAAAGACCAAGTCCAAGACTCTTGTACATTTGGTCATTATCGACTGGACTTTGCTGGTATATTAGGGATTTCATTTCGTATGATGATTGATCTCCGAGATATACATAATCAACGGCGACAACGGAAACAACCCAAATGAAAACGTGACCAGGCCTAAATGGGTCGGGCCTGGCCTTGCTTATTTGTTGTACAAACACGCAGAAAACAAATGGCAACTGGCCATTCTTAATTTATGTTTTCAGAAATGGGGAAAAGGTGAAGCTGGCGCAATTATTCTTTGTAATGTTAGTGCTTTGTTTTCTCGGGTTTTTCTTGCCGTTCTTCAAGGTAACCTGCGTTTTGTTATTTCAGTTCATTTTGTTATAAATATACTGTTTTAAAGGATAGGAAACGGTAGTTGTCTAGAGTCTGTCTGTCTGTCTGTCTGTCTGTCTGTCTGTCTGTCTGTCTGTCTGTCTGTCTGTCTGTCTGTCTGTCTGTCTGCCTGCCTGCCTGCCTGCCTGCCTGCCTGCCTGTCTGTCTGTCTGTCTGTCTGTCTGTCTGTCTGTCTGTCTGTCTGTCCGTCCGTCTGTCTGTCTGTCTGTCTGTCTGTCTGTCTGTCTGTCTGTCTGTCTGTCCGTCTGTCTGTCTGTCTGTCTGTCCGTCTGTCTGTCTTTCGTTCAATGGAACATGTCGCTCAACCTGCTTACGTCAAACTCTTTGTACGTTGAGCAACTATGTTCCATTAGGAAATGAAAACAATATCAAATAACACCAAGTAATGCAGCCTTTCAGAACACAATTACGGAAATCATAAGACGCTGAGGCGACCAACCTTCATCAGTAAGCAAATACACAAAACACAATATATAAGCACGGAAAAGACACTACCTTGACTACATTAAGACATAATAACCGAATGAAAAGAATGGAAAGATGAAGAAAAAAAAAATGAGAACAAAGAAGTGAAAATTAAAACGTGAACAAAATGTGCTAATTATCGCAGATAATTAGCCTGTGAAACATTGGGGATTTGTGAATGTGTGTGTGTGTGTGTGTGTGTGTGTGTGTGTGTGTGTGTGTGTGTGTGTGTGTGTGTATGTGTGTTCACTCGCTTTGAACACTTGCTACTACTTCTAGTGCATAGTACTGATTTTTGCATATGAATTAGCTATCCCTATTACCAATGTCCCTCGCTTTCATGTGAACAAACTCCAACTTCAGAGGTACTTGTAATTTACGTCCCAAAGTCAAAGACGAGAAATCAACATCTTAATCCAACTGACGGTGAAGGAGTCGAAGCCGCTAGCTCGGCATCAGCACACCGGATGTTTAAGACCAAGCGGTCTTAACCATTCGGCCATGATAACCTCCAAAAAACAATAGGAAATAAACGGCGGCAGACTAAGACGATCTTAAGAGTATGGTGTCAGTTTTAAATCCTTAAGCACCTAACGACAATCGATGAGTAATTTGGTCTGTACAACACTGGTCGCTTTTACTCCTCACAAAACATCACAGTACCCAGTTTTGTTTAGGTTGGCCTGGTAGTACCAGGTCAAGTTGTTTAAAAAAAAAAGGTCGCCCGGGGGGGGGGGGGGGGGGGTGGGGAGTAATCGAATACGTGACAACCCGACCTGCAGACAAGCTTGCTGACCTCTCTGCCACGGCGGCTACAGTTGTAATTAAAAAGAGTCAATTTACACCCAGTAAGGCATATCAGGCATATTCTGCTAGACCATAATTTCTATTGACCAGTCGCATGCCAGGGCTGTTGGTTTGATATCACTCCGGCGGCTGTGAGTTTCCAGGAAATGCCATGGTGTCTATTTCAGGCTGGGTCGTCGTGGAACCTAGAACTATTGAAATATTCCGCCTCCATGCGAATTCAAGACCATGACCAGGGGACGGTAGGCAAGCGTGATAGCTGTTATGTTACCTCTGCTCCTACATAGTAGTATTTATCATCATCATCATCATCATCACCATCATCATCATCATCATCATCATCATCATCATCATCATCATCATCATCGCCATCTTCAAATTTTAGCTTCAAGGGCCGTGGTGATGAATAGTTGACGTTCCAGCATTGGATGAGTGGCACTGGATAGTGTCATTCCGTGTGACTGTACTCCATCCATCCATCATGTGCCATGCCGATAAGCGTGGGCAGTCATGTTTTGCTATCTCACTCGGTCACCAGAGTCGTGGATCAGCTCCGTGTTTCTGTCTCGACTATGCCACGTTGTAAAACAATCCAGGTATTTACTCCTCGGTCTTCCGCTTGGTCTCTTCCCTTCGATCTTGCCAGTTGTCACCAAGTTCTCCAAGTCATTTCTTCTCATAACATGCCCAAAATATTTTGACTCCCTACGTCTAATGTCTATAATCAGTTTACGATCTTCATTTGTTTCTTGAAGGACTTGTTCATTGGTCTTTCTATCTGTCCATGGTATTCTTTGCATTTTCCTCAGAAACCACACCTCCACAGCCATCATATGTTTTTCAGCTTGTCTACTCATTGTCCACGCTTCACATTCATACAAAAGTACAGGTTCTATGTATCCCCTCAACACTCTTTTTCTCGTTTCAGTTGATATCTTTTTATTGGTCAGCATGTTTTTTTATCACACAAAAGGCTACATTCGCAATGGCAATTCTAGTTCTAATTGTGATTGTACTACAGTCTTTGATTTCGCTAATCCATTTTCTTCTCTGGCGTTCTCTTGCTCTCGTAGCATTACAGAAGTTAAACTGTTACCATTTACCCTCGGCAAAAATGGAAAGGTAATCTAGCGGAATGTAGCACATAAATTACCACTCCGCAGAGATGGATCAAGTATTTGATGCGACAGACACGCACTGCAGTCACGAGAGGAAAACCTTCAGCCCTCCAATCTGTATGGCCTTGGCCTTGCACAAACGGAATGCTTTCTCTCCCTCTCTTTGCACGTCCACTGAGGATGGGGAAAGGATAACTTCGATCAGAATGGGTAATATTGGCATGGATGTCAGCATGGCCGAGGTGATAGAGCGCTCGACCTTACACTTCATGTGTGCTGATGACGAGGTAGCGGGTTCAACCCTTACGCCGGTTTTTGGTAGTTGGACTAAAATGTTGACTTCTTATCCATGGCTTAGGGATGTGGGTTCGCAGGGGACACTGGTAATAGAGAAAGCTAGCCCACACGCGAAAATCAATTAAGTGTGAACTAAGCTCGAGTTTAAAGCGGGCGAACGAAAAAATAAAAATTATTGGGTTAAAAAATAAATTACGCCTGGAAGGCAAATAAGGTTGCTTATTTTCTATAGATGAAGCCTCTTTAGCATAGTGGCCAGACGCTTAGCTACCGGCCCGGTGGTTGTGAGTTCGATTCCGTGTAGTGTGGTTTTTAAAGTTGACCACGCCTAAAATGGGAATCAGGAAATGCCATGGGAAGTAAAGGTAATTATGTGAAACTGACCACAACAAAACAGAGTACTGACCTGGTCTATACAAATACTGACCACACCCCCACAGAGTACTGACCTGGTCTATACAAATACTGACCACACCCCCACAGAGTACCGACCTGGTCTATACAAATACTGACCACACCCTCACAGAGTACCGACCTGGTCTATACAAATACTGACCACACCCCCACAGAGTACCGACCTGGTCTATACAAATACTGACCACACCCCCACAGAGTACCGACCTGGTCTATACAAATACTGACCACACCCCCACAGAGTACTGACCTGGTCTATACAAATACTGACCACACCCCCACAGAGTACCGACCTGGTCTATACAAATACTGACCACACCCCCACAGAGTACCGACCTGGTCTATACAAATACTGACCACACCCCCACAGAGTACCGACCTGGTCTATACAAATACTGACCACACCCCCACAGAGTACCGACCTGGTCTATACAAATACTGACCACACCCTCACAGAGTACAGACCTGGACTATACAAATAATGACCACACCCCCATAGAGTACTGACCTGGTCTATACAAATACTGACCACACCCCCACAGATTGATTGATTGATTGATTTAGGAATCGACATCACAGCATTCGGGGCATTCCCATAAGTGCTCCGTCTCCACCCTCAGCAGCCAGCGAAGAGTTCCAACACTAATAGTACCAGTAGTAATCTGATTATAAGTCCGTCTCGCCTTTCCTTTGAGCGTTGAGCGTCGGCCAGATCCCTTCGTCACTCCTCGTTGTCTCATTCTTGCCAGACCATGGTAATCCATTTGCTCCTCCGAGGTGTGCACGTGCTCCCACAAGGCCGCAACCACGTCTGCCTTGTCATGTATCAATACTCCACCAAGTTCTGCAGAGCCAGCCAATCTGTCCGCCTGTTCATTTCCCAGCACACCGGCATGCCCCGGAGAAAAGATCCAGGCGATGCTTGTCACCCGTGACCTCCGAAGCGAAGCAAGCCACTCCGCACGAAGTCTGCCCGTCCTCACCCTCGTCAGCATGCTTTCTGAGTCAGTTACAATCACGATGTGTGTGTGTGTGTCGTATTCTCCATCCAGCGGAGAGCCGCAGTGACTGCCTCCACTTCCATTCTTAAGCTGGATGTTGTGGTATCATATGCCAGGCTCTCCTGCCCCAAACATCGACCATTAGCTTTGGCTATGAACCCCCAGCCACTTCTCTCACCTCTTGACACCGAACCATCTGTGTAGATAATCACATCACTCGAGTGAGCATTGTCCTGAATTAGTTGCTGGATTTCCACTTCCGTGGCCCCTGCTGGCCACTCCCTGCACTCCCGGCTTAATGTGATTATAACTCTGCACAAGTCTGACTGCTCCGCTGGCACTCTGACCCACTCCTCTCCACGCCTAATGTTCTCCAAGGGGCACACCTGTCTGATCGTATCCTCCGCCTGAGCCATCCATGATTTCCCTCTTATCAGTCGCTGACCCTTAACTGCGTCCAGCGCCTCATGCAGTGGGTGGTCTGTGTCTGCAGCTACTCTGAGGTATGCCTTCGCCTGCATCACCTTGAGCCTACCAGCAACAGTCGGCAGACCAAGGATGTAACGCATACACACTACTGGGGTGTCTCTAGTGCATCCCAGAATGACCCGCATAGCTTCGTTCTGTATGCGCTCTAACTTCACCAGCTGACTCTCTGAGACAGTGAGCAGACCTAATCCATAATCAATTACTGAGAGGATCAAGTGCTGGTATAGTGTGAAAAGCATTCTCTGCTCTATGTCCATTGCAGCCATAGTTTTAAGTGCATTGAGTCCCTTTTGAGTTCTTGTCACGACCGTCTCCACATGGTCCTTGAAGGATAGGCTCCTGTCAAATGTGATCCCCAGATACTTCAGTTTGTTCTCTCTGCTGACATTTCTACCATCTATCGCGAGGCTTGGGACATCAGCTCTTACAATCCTGTTGTCCAGAGAGCACCACAAAACAGCCGCCTTTTCCGGGTGGATGACAGCACTCATTTCTGTGCACCAGTCAATCACTTTATCTACTGTCGCCTGTAACTCCTGGGCTGTTTGCTCCCTATCTCTCCCCTGCCTATATGCAAGAATATCATCTGCAAATGTTAGTATTCTTCCAACCCCTGGTGCTTCTAGGTTTGCAATCTTGCTCGTATACACATTAAAGGGCACCGGTGAGACTGCAGATCCCTGTGGCAGTCCCGGGGTTAACATATGTGGCTCTGAGGTCCATGCGCCCAGACGGAGAGCAACCCGACGAGAGTGCAGGACGGCTGCTATCCAGTTCACCAACCAGGGATTGACCCAATTCTCCATCAGTGCGGTCATCAAAATATCATATCGAACCACAGAGTACCGACCTGGTCTATACAAATACTGACCACACCCCTCCCCCCGAGTAACGACCTGGTCTATACAAATATGAGACTAGCACCCTACGACAACGTATGTGCCTTAAGACGTGTGAAAGATTCCTTTATGCTCCCATTTTCAATGTAACACACGGGAACTCTTATTATACT
>JACEFZ010021345.1:100000-119898 GCA_014155875.1 Cepaea nemoralis
ATCACACACCCACTACAACGCAAGTGTGAGCAGTAACTCAGTTTATGAGACAGTTGTGATTTCTCGCCCGGTGTTGAATCCAGGGCAAAGTCAGTTTCTGACAGGTTCTCTCTACTGTAGCCTCCACATAGAAAATGAAAAAATTAAACAAAACATGTATCAGTGGTTCTCTACATTGTAGGCAACATCCATAACAAGATAGGAGAACACATATACCAGTGGTGCTCTCGTGTGTAGAGTTCGCCCAGAAAAAGAAAGATAAACATACATACTAGTGCAGTGGTTCTCAACCATTTTTGGCCCGTGCCCCCCTTCACTATATTTTCAAAACGTCATCCCCCCCTCCCCCTTCGTATTTCCTACCTAAAAATTTGGTCCGTGCCCCCTTCACCATATTTTCAGAACGTCATTCCCCATCTTTCGTATTTTCTACCTAAAAATCCCGCCCAGCCCCTACACAGTATACTTAATAATGGAAGTTAAATTTAATAGCACATACTAAAACAAGTCTAGACGTCCACATAAAACGTGATTTTGTGGGTCTACTTACTTTATAAATTGAATTTTAGAAGGGTGAGACGTACAGAACCGTACAGTATGAAGGGAAAAACAATATCAAGAAATCGGTTCTTGTATAAACGCGATCTTGAAATAATCGTAATTCCCCCCCCCCCTGGAAACCCTAAAATACCCCCTGTTTCCCCACCGGTTGAGAACCACTGTACTAGTGGGTCTATAGATCGTAGACTCCGCCCACTCTTGTCGCCACCAATCAGCATACCTTTCTACAATTTCTTATGGTGTGTTTTGGTTTTATGCTATTTCTGATTTATTGACAAGTTCAGTAGATTGCCATTGCTTTCTGAACAACGGGTACTCATACTATTGTATTTAAACTAACACAAGGCGGTCTGTTTCCAAATCGCCCGCAGTTGTGTTTCGAACCTGGTATGTGGGATTACGAATTGCGTTTGCAACCCCTTCGCCACAGAGCCGAATAAGGATATATAACATTAAAAACTACGAGGGTAAGTTATTAAGTAAGTCATAAATGGCTGTAGAAAAATACATAACTATGATAACAACTTGAAACCAGTTAAGTTTTATACATATATTTTCCTTTTATTTCTCAACACAATTTCCACCAACATTGATGCACTTGTCCCATCGTTTTATCAGTCATCCCAAACCGGATGCATAGAACTGCGTGTTCTGTGTTCATTTACCTGCCATCCCACAGAACTGTGTGACTTTCTTATTGACTCGCCCTCGCAACGTTCTCTACCCAGTTATGCACCTCGTTACGGGAAATCGATAGGAGCTAAAAAAAAAATGTTTTGCATATCCTTTACAGGACATCACTATCAACATCAGCATCTTTCAGCTGATTGTTGATTTCTTGGCAAGATTACGCTCAGTAGTTTGCCATTGCTTTCTGAGCGGCCGGCTCCTCACATACCCCGTATGAATGGGAATGTCCCGAATGCTGTGATGTCGGTTCCTAGATCAATCAATCAATCAATACCCCGTAAGTTACCGACGCGATTCGAACGTTATGAGCTAAGTCCACTGAAATTCCAAGTTGGCGGGAGTCATTTCGCGAGTGACGTCGAAGTTGAATGTGAAGTGAAAACGTGGTTTAGAAAACAGAGCACGCAGTTCTATGCAACCGGTTTGTGAGGACAGATAAAACGATGGGATAAGTGCATCAATGTTAGTGGAAATTATGTTGAGAAATAAAGGGACAATGTTTGTATAAAAATAAACTGCTTTGAAGTTGTTATCATAGGTAGTTATTTTTCTATAGCCATTTGTGACTTCCGGTCTCCCTGGTCGAGGGATTAGCAGCTATCTCCGTAACCCTGAATACTCTCATGGTTGACGTGAGAGCACGAGAATTAGAAGTGATTCGAGTGGAGCCAGTGACTTATGAGAGTATGGAGCCGATCGCTCAGAAAGCAATGGCAAACTACTGAGCGTAATCTTGCCAAGAAATCAACAATCATCTGAAAGATGCTGATGTTGACAGCGATGTCATGTAAAGGATATGCAAAACATTTTTCATTTGTGACTTACTTATTAACTTACCCTCGAATATTCTAGCCGGGCGAGTTGTGTATCTTGCTGAATTTAATGCTGAAGTTTAGAAGAGTAATCTATTTAGAAGAGTAATCTATATAGCAAAATCTGTTCTGAAGATTTTTTTTAGCAGTAATCCATTCTGTTCAGACTGAGGAAAGTAGTTGATGCTTGTCTGTTTCAGGGAAGTAATCTATCTGGTTAGTTGCCCGAGAGTAGTCTGCCCTGATAAATATAGAAGAGTAATATACCCTGACTAGTTTTCTTTTTCTTAGAATTTACCCGTGTTCAGATTCCCAGAGTTATCAACTCCTGGCTGGCTTAGTTAAAGCCACGGGCGATACAGATGGACACACAGGCCGAGCACTCGGCGGAGCTGAATCAACTCGCTTAGATAAGCTTGACTGCACGATTGACGTTAGCCGAGAATTTCATCAGCGGAAAACTTATTCTTTGTCATAACTCTGTTGTATTCTCTTTATTTTTTCCGAAAAGAGCACTATAATTTGCGGTCGGCATGGCAATAAATCAAAACGGACCGTTATGAAGCTTTGTGTCTGTGGCTTAGAACTTGCGTCCACAATCGATAGCAATGTGTGTGCTGTTTGTGTTGATTCTGATGACGCTAGGATGAAAGAAAATTTGAAACCTGCGATAATACAGGGACAAACATTTGCCGCATTTATTATTCACTTTACCCTTAAGCGTAGGTGTAACGGTTGGGACGTGATACTGACAATGCTAGTGAGTCTCAGTTGCGAAGTGGTTACGCTGCCTTTCTCGCAATCCGAAGGTTGTGGGTTCGATTCGTGGCTACGTCTTTCGGTTCACGAATGCAGTTTTCTCGGAGAATCCTAGGGGGTCGTCGCTGGAGCTACGGAGTTTGTGGTTTGTGTGACGCTTTCGGCGGGCACAGTGCGGAAAGAGGCCGAGAATGAATTCCATCCTCTTCTCTTTTAAACGATTTTAAATTAACAACGTTGGAAAGGTGTTCGATAATAGCTTTCGTCGTTTGCTACGGGAGATAAAGGCCTACTCACTCCTCCGTGCTTTCACTTCCTGGCGCCCATTGTAGACTACATCCACTTGGAACCCCAAATCCATTTTATCTGCTTCCCTCGATGGACATTAGAACGTTTGACAAACGAGCTGGCATGTAACAGTGCTACCGAGTGTGCCATTGTGACTCCCGCAAGACTTATGTCGTGTTAAAACGACTGGTTACCAAATATATTGATGTTATGACGCTGTCGGTTTTATATAGTGTTTATAAAGTGTTAATATAGTATTTTATATAATGTTAAAACGACTGATGACCAATTATATTGATGTTATGACACTGTCCGTTTTACAGTGTACATATAGTATTCATATATATATTTTTTTTAGCATATCCTTTACAGGACTTAGCTGTCAACACCAGCATCTTTCAGCTGTATGTTGATCTCTTGGCAAGATTACGCTCAGTAGTTTGCCATTGCTTTCTGAGCGGCCGGCTCACATACCCCGTAAGTTACCGATGCGATTCGAACCACTGCTGATTTGAACCGTCATCACGTTACCGACGAGAGTATACGAGATTACGGAGAAAAGTCATAACCTCTAAGCCACGAAGCCGGCTAGTATTCATATAGTCGACAGATATAGACGACGATATAAACGACAGGCTTATGACTAATAAGTTACCCCTGCTGAAAGGAAGGAAGCATGCAAACATCGTGAGTGTCTACGCACCAACCATGACCAATGAATATGACGTCAAAAACAAGTTCCAGAAGGACCTGCACAACGTATTGACATCTGTCCCCAAAGGAGACTAACTTATATTTCTTGGGGACTTCAATGCCAGAGTAAACAAGGACACCGCCTCTTGGAGTGGCATCATTGGAAAGTACGGAGTCGGAAATTTAACAGCAATGAAATTCTCCTCCTTCAGACCTGTGCCGAACACGATCTCCTGATCACCAACACAATTTTCCGTCTTCCTATGAAAAATAGGACATCGTGGATGCACAATCGCTCGAAACACTGGCACCTCACTGACTATGTCATCGTCAGGAAGAGTGACAGACAAGACGTTCGAGTGACAAACTCCATGTGTGGTGCCGAATGTTGGACAAACCATCGTCTTATTATTTCAAAAATTAAATATGCACATCAAACCACAACGGCGTCTTGAAGGAATAAAAGTGCAATTAAAAAAAAAAAAAAAAACTAAATGTCACCCGCCTAAACAGTAAAACAACACAGCTGTCGTTTGAAAATATGCTGGATGACGGCCTCAAGCCCAGTGCCGCATCTAAACAAGACGTGGAAACAGAGTGGAGAGCCCTAAAGGACTAACTTTAAAATACTGCCGTGGAAATCCTGGGTCCAGCAATCTGGAAGCATAACGACTGGTTTGATGAAAATTCCGAAGACATCAACCAATTGCTGGCCGAGAAACACCTTCTCCACAAGGCATATTTGAACGACCAAAAGTCAACATTAAAAAAACAAAAATGCCTTCAATAACATCCGGAGAGTAGAGCAGCAGAAACTTCGGTACATGCGGGACTCCTGGCTGAGCAACAAGGCTGATGAGATTCAATGTTTTGCTGACAGACATGATATGAAAAAATAAACTTCTACGTCTCACTGAGGGTGGTCTATGGTCTTACATCACCAAGCATAGTTCCCCTCCTTAGTGCAGATGAGGAAAAATTGGTGTCTGATAAGATAGACATCCCTCAACGCTGGGCAGAGCATTTTAGCAACATCTTACATGCAGCCTCCTCCATCATAAAGAAGCCGTCAACTGCCTTCCTCAAGTCCCCACTAATGATACTCTTGCTGTCCTGCCAACCATAGTGGAAGTAAACAAAGCCATCCAGCAACTTTTCAGCGGCAAGGCGCCAGGTCCTGACTCCATCCCAATAGAGATATACAAAGCAGGTGACCGGTTCTAACAGAGCAGCTTCACCAAGTCTTTACAAACATATAGGTGAACGAGACCATGCCACAAGATTTTAAGGATGCACCAATAGTCCACCTTTACAAACGTAAGGGACACCGCCAATCCTGTGACATCCACCATGAAATCTCCTTGCTCTCAGTTGCAGGGAAAATACTCGCCAGAATTCTTCTAAATCGCCCCACAGCCCATCTTGACCAAGGTCTTCTACCTGAGAGTCAGTGGGGCTTCAGAAAAGAACAAGGAACTTTTGACATGACCTTCGCTGAAAGGCAGCTGCAAGAGAAATGTCAGGAACAGAACTCCGAAATGTTCTCCACTTTCACTGACTTTACCAAGGCTTTTGATACAGTCAGCAGAGAAGGACTGTGGAAGATTATGGCGAAATATGGCTGTCCACGAAAGCTTGTCCAAATAGTGTGGCTATTTCATGATGATATTCAGGCAAGAGTACAGGAAAATGGTGAACTGTCTGAGCCCTTTCCTGTCACCAATGGAGTGAAGCAAGGATGTGTCCTGGCACCAACACTGTTCAGTCTAATGTTTTCAGCTATGCTGACGAATGCCCTCGAGTACAACGACATTGGAATAGACATCAACTACCGCATGGATGGAAAGTTATTCAATCTCAGAAGGCTGAAAGCTAAAATCAGAGAGCTCATGTTTGCTGATTATTGCGCTCTATATGCCAACTCAGAGGCAGACATGCAACACAATGTTTCAGCTTTCTCATATGCCTGTGAAAATTTGGACTCAATATCAACTTGGAGAAGACTCTAGTTATGTACCAGCCAGCTCCAGGGAATAATCACACCGTGCCAAATATTAAAGTGAATGGTCATAGACTAAGTGTTGTGGATAAATTCACCTGTCTTGGCAGCACTGTGCCACAAGCTGCCACAATTGATGATGAAGTGTATGCAAGAATTCCCAAGACCAGCGCGACCTTTGGAAGACTGTATAAGAATGTGTGGGACAGAAATGGAATAAGCCTGCAAACAAAGCTGAAAGTCTACAAAGCAGTTGTATTATCCACACCGCTATATGCTTGTGAAACCTGGACCGTTTATCAGCGACACACTAGGAAATTAAACCCCTTCCACACAGTCTGCCTTAGGAAGTTACTGAAGATTAAATGACAAGACAATATCCCAGACACTGAAGACCTAGAAAGAGCGTCCATGCCCAGTATCCACACTCTACTAATGAAGAATCAGAGTCACTGGGCTGGTCTCTTCACTCGCATGCCATATAAAAGGCTTCCTAAACGAATTTTTTTACGGCAAGCTGCGTTGTGGTAAACGTTCCCAAGGCGGCCAGAGGAAACTCTTTAAAGACACTGAAAATTTCCCTGAAAACTTTTGGAATTCACTATGACACCTGGGAGACTGCTGCCAACGACCGAATTTCTTGGCTACTTTATTACACAAGGGTGCAGTCACTTGTGAAGCAACCAGGACTAAGAGCTGTGAAGAAAAGGCTGGACAGTAAAACCACTACAGGAGATCCTCCTCCTGGAATGTCAAGCATTCAATGCTTACATTGTCAAAGAAAATTTCGATCCAAAAAAGGCCTTATCAGCCATCTTATAACTCACGGCTCCACACTTTAAACCCCACTGGATGAAATGAATGGTCATCATCATTCTTGATGGACAAACAACACAACGCACAGTGTTCATATAGTGTTTTATATAGTCTTAAAGCGACTGGTTACCAGTTATATTGATAATATGACGCTGTCGGTTTTATATAGTTTTTATATAGTGTTAAAACGTCTGGTTACTAATTATTTTGATTATATGACGCTATCGGTTTTATATAGTGTTGAAAAGACCGGTTACGAATTATGTTGGTATTATAACGCTGTCGGTTTTATATAGTGTTTGTATAGTTGTTTCGTAAAAAAAAATGTATAGGGGAGTTTCCAGGAGGTGAGGGTTACCAATTCCTTCTTAATCGGCCATCATAAAAAACCTGAAAAACGGCTCACGAACCCCCAAGTGTGGAACAAGACAGAAACGTGTAAGATTCCAACACTAAATGTATGAAGATAGGTTTTCCTATAGAAGGCGTAGTGAGCCTGGAAAGTTACCGCGGACAAAGAGAAGACTCCTCACTCTGAAAATAAGATTTGCCCACGTGTGATCTCCCAGCCACCTGTAGCTCACTAGATAAGTTATAAACAGTGTGTACTGTACCAACTGCAGTAAACAAAATGCTAAACTCAATTCAAGAAATAGACTCGAACTCGTGTTCTAAATCAAACAACATATTGGGGCAAATGATGGAGGTTCGGGAAGATCTGTGAAAAAAGCGTACAACACCACATTTTGCAAACATAATGAAAAGTAACTCCAATATCGGATAGTGATAAACGAACTACATCTATTAGATAATTATTAATGATATCAGTTAAAAGTGTGTAGAGTATTTCAACGTAAAATCTAATGAATGTGTTAGTTCAAGAAATAATAGTCCTCTTAATAGAAATTGTTAATGTTTAAAATTACAAAGAAGATGGTTCTTTGCGGCACTAGATAACATCTCTAAAAAAGTATTTTTCTCCACAAATACTTCTGCATAAATGAGGAAAGTGGATAAAGTAAAACTCTTCAGTTTGTAGATAATCCGTTGTTTCAAGAATGTAACTGTCACTCCCATAGGGCAATGTGATGGATATGCATAGTCTAATCTACAGTACTGGTATACTAAGCTTGAGACGAAAAGGCTTGATGTTGTTGAGGTCTGGTGGTCGTTCAAGATAACAGGCATCTACGCTTTAGGTTGACCAAGAGGCAAATTCCTCGATTCATCCGAGATGATGAAGACCGTCCCGTGGTATATGTTCATGGTTCTGAACAACTCAACATTAAATTGATTATTTGGTTGTTTCAGGATTTGAAATTTAAATATTGAGCACAACCCACTACTGGCAACGCTGATCGCTATTCTGGTATGAACCTAAGGCCTATCAACGTCAATATGGAAGCACTATACTCGAGTTTCGCTCTCGTTTGAGCTCGTCAGTAGTGCATATCCCTGACCGGATCCGGAAACAAGCCCTGGATCACTGGCGTGTGAAGCGGGTGTGTAACCACGCGTCACACGCTGGACACGCCAAATTATCACAACAGAATATCACAACGTTACCCATCGTAGGCTATGCTCAAGATTGCCCAATCGCCGCGACTGACGTCCGTCAATCGATTTGGACCCGAACGATCAGTACTTCTCACTGGCAAGGAACACCAGGCCTCCTAAAATCCAGTGAGCAATACTTGACGGCAGAAGTGGAAGATGATGATGATGATGATTCCCACAAAGAAGTACTTTACTCCTCATTCTTCATTGAAGACGCAACACTCAGCATCCACTTTTCTTTTCTTAGTAGCAATAATGTAGGGGGAAGTAAACTTGATCTGAAAATGAAAACGATATTGAATTAGAAACATAATTAAAATCCTATTGAAACACAAGAAAAGCAGAGGACTAGGGGTCACTTGTGAAGTTACGGCTCATCAAAGATTGATTGATTGATTGATATAGGAACCCACATCACAGCATTCGGGATATTCCCATAAGAGCTCTGTCTCCATCCTCAGCAGCTAGCGAAGAGTCCCAACACCAATAGTTCCAGTAGCAATCTGATTATATGTCCGTCTCGCCTTTCCTCTGAGCGTCAAGCGTCGGACAGATACCCTCGTCACCCTTCGCTGCTTCATTCTTGCCAGACTATGGTGATCCATTTGCTCCTCCGAGGTGTACACGTGCTCCCACAAGGCCGCAACCACGTCTGCCTTGTCATGTATCAATACTCCATCAAATTTTGCCGAGCCAGCCGATCTGCCCGCCTCTTCATTCCCCAACACGCCGGCATGCCCCAGAGAAAAGATCCAGGCGATGATTGCCATCCGTGACCTCCGAAGCGAAGCAAGCCACTCTGCACGAAGCCTGCCTGTCCTCACCCTCCTCAGCATGCTTTCTGAGTCAGTTACAATTTGTATGTATAGTGTTCTCCATCCAGCGGGAAGCTGCACTGACCGCCTCCACCTCCATTCTTAAGCTAGAGGTTGTGGTATCATACGCCAGGCTCTCCTGCACCAAACGTCGACCATTAGCTTTTGCTAAAGATCCCCAGGAACTTCTCCTACCTCTCAACACCGAACCATCTGTGTAGATAATCACATCACCCGGGTGAGCATTATCCTGAATCAGTTGATGGATTTCCACTTCCGTGGCCCCTGCTGGCCACTCCGTGCACTACCGGCTCAATGTGATTATAACTCTGCACAAGTCTGATTGCTCCGCTGGCACTCTGACCCACTCCTCTCATCGCCTAATTTTCTCCAAGATGCACACCTTCAAAGGTACATATAAAGTTTATATTTACCTTTGGTAATAGAATATATCACATAATAAAGTTTGCAAAATGTATAAATAGGGCCGGCCTAAATAAACCACCATCAGCGAGTGGCAGCCAGGGGATCCACCGAAAAATACCCACATCGCCTAAATGCAACATTTCTGCCCGTCTTGTTGATTACACAAAGTAGGACAGACACTCTGATCATCGCACAGAGTTCTTTGAGCAACGTAAACATTTGCGTAAGGATCCGCTCCAGTAGAAAAGTTGGCAAACACTGGTCTAAAGACCAGCTCGATTAACACCTGGACCGGAGAATGTTCCTGAGCTGGAGATAATACTTTCGTAATAACACGAGGCTTCAATGGCATTTTAATGTTATGTTTACTACTTTATTGCCTCTATTCACACTTGCAGTTCACTTAACTATCACTGTCAAACAAGGATATCCATGTTACATACCTATAAAATGGATAATAGGCAAACAGAAGTAAATATATCTGGAGCGTCGAACCTGTATTGACAGCCGGACGCATCTGGGGGTTGGAAGGATGCGTGTTTGTGTGTGTTGCCATGGTTTCCATGGGTAAGATTTGAGATGGCGCGAAATAAGCAAACATTACTATAAACAAGAAAATGTAGATACAATAACTTAAAATTGAAAAGAGTAAATTTAAGGCACACAGCAGCCAGGAGGTCTCCGCCCATGTGAAGATCTCCTAGTATTCTAAAAGCAATATTTAAATTTAAATTGTATCACAACGTCGCGTGTTCCATACGTTTTATCAAGCAAATGCTAGTACCATCGGCGGGCCTGATGAACTGACGTCGCTGGCAGTAGTTTAGTGACCCCTGGTCTTGATGAATGATATATATTTTATAGCTGTTGCTTTAGGTGAATGATACTTGATATTCTATAGCTCTCGGTTTATGTGAATAATATATGATATTCTGTACCTGAGCTGTTGGGTTAGGTGACTTGTATATGCTGTTTTACTGTTGTTGGTTCAAGTGAATGGTATGTGATATTTTATAGTTGTTTGGTCTAAGTAATTGTATATGCCAGTTTACTGTTGTTGGTTTAAGTGAATGATGTATGACATTTTATAGTTGTTGGTTTAGGTGAATTTTATATGGCATTTTACCGCTCTTGATTTAAGTGAATGATATATGATATTGTATAACTCGCGAGTTTGGTGAATAATATGTTATATTCTACAGGTGAGCTTTTTAGGTGAATGATATATATAATCTATATCTGTTGGATTAGACAAATGCTATATGTCACGTGATATGAAATGGTAAGGGTGTCTATATTGCCGTATGTCGTAAAGCATCTACTCTCTCTGAGACGCACTGTTTGCAGTTGTTGATCTATTCCCCATCTTGTCATGCTTATTCATACTTCTATTAGCTCAACATTAATGAGTGCCTATCAATACCTATGAATTTATTTACCATGTTAATACAATGACCGGAGTGGCTCCCCATTGATCAATATTTCTGTGATGATGGCCTCTGTGATCTCTCGGGATACCGCCACAAGCGATATCAGATGAGATTCCGTTAGCAAATGACAAATAATGCAATTTTAGACACAAATTGGGACAGAAATCCCGATAATTGAAGACACGGGGCTCATGTAGAATATACATTCCTTCTTATTACAGTTTGTGCTGTTTGGCGTGGGTCGTCATGTCTGTCCACAGCCTCTGGCATGTGTGTTTCCAATCATTTCCGGCACAGATTTGTCTCCATGCCGTGTCAAGCTGTCTAGCATCTTTTCCCCCAATTCTTTCTCTGTCACTTTCCCCTCCTCCGGCCGTCCTGTTTAGAGGACAATTTTAACCTTACAGCTTTTCACGACATGTCCGGAAAAAGTTGATGATTTACTTTACATACGAGTGATGATTTCGCTCGTTAGTTCATTTCTTTCATTTCTTTACGTCTTCTTGACTGTTTACCTGCCTAAGGTATCCTGACTATTTTTCTTTAGGACGAAATTTATCCACCCTTCCTGCATGTACATTCTTGCTAATACACATTCACAAACAAAATAGATTCACACACAAGCGAGAGAGAGAGAGAGAGAGAGAGAGAGAGAGAGAGAGAGAGAGAGAGAGAGAGAGAGAGAGAGAGAAAGAGAGAGAGAGAGAGAACGAGAGAGAGAGCGAACGAGAGAGAGAGAGAGAGAGAGAGAGAGAGAGAGAGAGAGAGAGAGAGAGAGAGAGAGAGAGAGAGAGAGAAAGGGGATAGATCAATCGGAACTTGCTGTATGATATGGTCAATATCACACATTACTCAACATGATATTGGATGTAAATTATTTATTATGTTATAGGGCGTTCTTCTGCGCTGTTCCAACAAAATACATCTTGGCCTGGAGCACTTTGTGCCGACCATCATTGGACAGTAATGCACAAAAAGGGTGTGTTCCCTATACATGCCAGAATGACTCTCATGGCCTCAATTGCGTTCCAGCATTTCAAGCTGGCCGTGGGACATTGTTGGCAACCACAGATCATGCTTGCTTGCTTGTGTTCGTTGGCTTGAGCTCCAACGCGAAGTCCTGTATGTCGGATGAAGGCATCCTGTTGTCCAACATCAGTGTGATGTCATACAGGACCTGAGGTTTGCATGAGTATCCGTTGTCCCATGTCTGGCTTATTGGTGTGCAGACTGGTGGTTCCTCGCCATACAGGCAGACACTCTCTGACTTCGGAGGAATCGGCGATCCTATTGACCTTAGCCAGGACCCCAAAGGGACCTGTTGCCCAGGACGCTCGACGAGGACGCGTCAATAGGTCTTGGCCAGTATATAACCCGGCCCTGGTGCCTTGGAAACACCTCTGCGTCATACAGATCATGCTAAATCACTTCTTCTTCAGCGTTCCGAGCCATTGAGGTTCTTTGCTGCAGATACAATCCGTCTCCATTCGTCTCTCTGGTGGACCTTCTCTTGCCAGTCGTTGATTCCAAGTGCTTGTAGGTCTGTATGTATATTATCTCTCCATCGTCTTCTTGGTCTACCTCGGGGTCTATGGTCATTTATTTCCTGAGTGTAAGCGAGTTTTGTTTCCCTATTGTCTTCCATTCTTTCCATATGCCCCAGCCATGGTAGTCTATTAGCCTTCATGATACCAGTGATTAGCGGGGACTTAAACAGATCATAAATGTCTTTGTTACTTCTTCTTTTCCACTCTCCACTTTGTGTATCCCTAATGGGCCCACAGATGCGTCTTAAAACTTTGTTCTCAAAGGTTTGTAACAAGGCTTCGTTTCCTAAATAACTGCTAAATCACTGACAGAATTAATTATGTTAGACAGTGTATATCTTTTTGACGTCGTAGTCACCATCATCTTCAGTGTACTTCTTCTTCTTCTTTCGTTCGCATGAAATATGTTTATAACTGCAATGTTGTCTCTTGTATGAATCTAACAGTCTTTTTTAGTTCATTCAGCGGTCCATAGAGTTTATCTTCCACTGTTGTCTCTCTAGGCCAGAAGGTTCGCCTGGATATGTTGTAGTTTGGGCAATCCTGGAGTATGTGCTCTGCTGTCTGCGACGCCAAACCACATGTGCACATGGCTGAGTCACCAATCTTGAATTTTGTATACATGTGGTTGCGTAATCTATTGTGTCCTGTTCTGAGGCGCAGAATAATGACCTGTTCTGGTCTGTCCATAACATGGGAGTCGTCTTGAGTAAGGTTTGGCGGCCTTCTGACTGATTTGATCATTCTTTTCTTTTGGTGGTATGTAATAGGCACATCAGGTTGTTCTTCGTTTGCTCCTTCCTTAGCCAATCGATCAGCTCTGTCGTTTCCGGGGACTCCACAGTGGGATGGTGTACTGAGTTCCTTTCTGATCTTTAGCATCACTTCTCCCTCGTAGTCTCTGTCAGAAATTGAGTTTTCCCTTGAATTCTATACCAGGCGAGCAATCCAAACTCGGTCATAAATTAAGTTAGTGCTCACACTGACGTTCTAGAGAGTGCGGATCAATTCTCCGGCGCTCTCAATTCAAGTGAACAAACTCGGCACAAGTGTCAGTTTGTGCTGGATGCAGTGAATGAATGGTGCGCGGAAACGGGTTCGGTCTTCAACCCCGAAATGCAGCTATGTTATTGTCTTCGTTTAATAATATAATTGTTTGGTATAAGGTCCAGGGCATAACAGAAAATGACAGAGAAAGAAGAAAGAACAAGAGAAAGAACATAATTCAATATCTCAAAATAATATTTGACAAATGTTTGTCTTTCAGAGACTGTAGTGTTATGGGTTGTATTTCGCATAATGCCACTTCTCCTTTAAATTATGCAGGAGAAAAAACTGCAGTAGCACTTGGAAATTTTAAGTGAATATTTCTGTGTACTAAAATTTTTACATAATTATAACAATAAGCATGTTTGCATTTCAAATCCACAAACCCACGTACAGCACAAAGAACCACATTGATGCGTAACGGCCAACGATTACCACCAGGCAAGCACACATGACACGATTACGACATAATCTAACTAGACGCAAGTAAATATACTGTCCAAAATTTTTTTTAAAAACGCAACATATTTAGAGTTAATTTTATAAAAGATATTCGCTGATTGACTATGTTTATCTGGTCATTAACTTCTCGTGGTTACCTGAATTGTACTCACCTCATTATTCGTGAGGTCACGAAAGAGGTCAAGGTAAAAACAACATTTTTGACAATAACTCGTGACAGGTTCATGATAATTTCGTGAAACTTACTGAAGACAACACTCTCTGATCATAATATTAAATGCCTATAAACAGATTGACCCTTCTTGAATAGATTCAGTTGAAAATTCAATGCTCAAGTATGGCTCATCTCACTACAGAACAACGACTCATCATCATTGGACGTTTACAGGCTGGACAATCACAAAGTGTAGTAGCCAGAGAATTTAATGTGATTAGAAGCACCATTAATCGCCTTTGGAGGCGATTTCAAGAAACATGTTCGCTGGCACATTGGCCGCGCAGTGGAAGACTTAGAATCATAACTGCTTCCGAAGACCGCTTCATACGGCTGCGTCACCTTAGGAATCGATTTGTATCTGCATCCTCCACAGTCCAGTCAATACCAGGAACTCGTCTAATTTCGGATCAAACGGTCAGGAACCGGCTGGCTGCAGGACGCTGGTCGTTAGGCCTAGCAGATCCAACAGAGGTCCTGTTCTTACGCACCGGCATCGCCAGAACTGACTGTATTGGGCGAAGCAGCATCGTCAATAACATATTGGTACAAGTTTGCAATTGAAACTGCAATAATGTTGCGTTCTTTTTTTTAAAAAACAGTATAGTTCTGACACTTGCTGTGGTCAAGATAGGGCAAATCCTGAGCGTCAGGATCGCGTCGCATACTCAGAAACAGAAATGACCAGACCCTCATACAGAAGACATAGATGGCGCTGCTCGTAGTTTTCCGCCTTCATCACCCTCATCGCAGCCAAACGCCGCTTGGTGAATGTTATGCGATACTATAGTAATTGTGTTTAAAGCGTAAATGTTATGTTTATACAACACTAGCTGACCCCGCCCGGCTTCGCCCAGACCCTGGTGGGGAGCATCTCATTTAATTCATATAAGTAGTCATATAAGTTCTCGTTCCCATTACCGACTGACTGTCTGTCTGTCTGTCTGTCTGTCTGTCTGTCTGTCTGTCTGTCTGTCTGTCTGACCCGGCCCGGCATTGCATAGCTCCTGGTGTGGAGCATCTCATTTAATTCATATAAGTAGTCATATAAGTTCCCGTTCCCGACTGTCTATCTGTCTGTCTATCTGTCTGTCTATCTGTCTGCCTGACCCTGCCCGGCTTCGCCCAGTCCCTGGTGGGGAGCATCTCATTTAATTCATATAAGTAGTCATATAAGTTCCGGTTCCCGTTACCGACTATCTGTCTGTCTGTCTGTCTGTCTGTCTGTCTGTCTGTCTGTCTGTCTGTCTGTCTGTCTGTCTGTCTGTCTGTCTGTCTGACCCGGCCCGGCATCGCCCAGCTCCTGGTGTGAAGCATCTCATTTAATTTATATAAGTAGTCATATAAGTTCCTGTTCCCGACTGTCTATCTGTCTGTCTGTCTGTCTATCTGTCTGCCTGACCCTGTCCGGCTTCGCCCAGTCCCTGGTGGGGAGCATCTCATTTAATTCATATAAGTAGTCATATAAGTTCTCATTAAATTCATACAACAAAAAAAGTAACTTAAAAGAATGTCCTTCCACACACCATCCATTATTTTTAATGAAAACTCTTTCTAATCACCTGCATGACTACAGTAACTTCTTAAGCAAAAAAAGATGAGTTACAATGTTATGCATTGTGCATTATTTTTATGAAAACTTTGAAAATGCCTTACAGATTGTATCATTATTTATTATAACTCATATGCCGGTACATAACTATGGACAAAGAGTTTATAAATCTTTGAAAACGATGCCACAAAATGACTATAAGTTATACAGAAAAGTTATGCCCCTTGAAATAACGTTTACAGAGTTAGGTCCCCTGAGATATATGAAATTATAATGAAAAATGAAAAATGAAATAATACTGAGTAAGCAGGCGATTTCACACTAACAAAATATCACAGTTGGCAGCGCTGGAATGAAAGGAAGGCGTGTAGAAAATTTCATCTCAATCGGATGGTCGTTCGCTAACAAATAAAGGACATACATACATACATACATACAGACATACAGACAGACGGAGATCCTAATTTATATATAAGATTATCCAAACTATGTGAGGGATAAATGGTGTGCGTGTGCTTAATAATTGTACCTACATCTAAACTCACAAGAGGCTGATGCGGAGACCGATCACAGGCAGATAAGCCTGGGGATCAGGTGCTCTTATAGTGACACCGTTGTAACACTTAATCTGCTAAGGCAACTTTGGTGAAGGAGCGGCTGCACTAAGTCTTGTGTCGGTATAATGAAGAAAACCATTGTTTGCGAAATAACATTTGTACTCTACATTGTGTCTGCGTGAAAGACATCAACCATAGGACGCTCTATGTATCATGACATGTATGTATCATGATGATGAGGAAGGCAGCGAATGTAACCGACTGGATCTGTTCGCCAACGGAACAGTCCTTCCAAGTCGATATTGACAGAGAGGGAGAAACAAAAAAAAAACACACACACACACACACACACACACACACACACACACACACACACACATACACACACACACACACACACACACACACACATACACACACACGCAGATAGAGAGAAAGAGAGAGAGAAAGAGAGAGAGAGAGAGAGAGAGAGAGAGGAGAGAGAGAGAGAGAGAGAGAGAGAGAGAGAGAGAGAGAGAGGTAAAAGCGATGGACCTGGGTGAGAGACATTCCCAGACATTATCACTTTGTTTGAGTATGTGTATGTTGGTATAGTATAGATATCATTTTTATACTGAGCACATAGACCAGGTGATAACAAAGGCCAAGTCGGGTTTAGTTTCGATGAGGGTGATGGCGGCGGCAAATTGTGAGCAGCGTCATCATAGTCTTCTATACAAGGGTCTGGTCGTTTCTTTTTCTGCGTATGAGATGGCGATCCTGGCTCTCAGCCATAAGCAGATGGAAAGGATGGAAAGGATACAGAACGAAGCTATGCGTATTATACTTGAGTGTACAAGAGATACAGCATGCAGTACGATGCGCTACTTTCTTTGTTTTCCAACCATGGAGGACATAATACAAATTTGCCGAGCACGAGACTATCTCAGATTCATCGCAGACACACAACATCCACTGCAAAGTGAAATTAAGAAGGTAAAGTGCAGCAGGTTAAATAGACGAAAGTCGTGGATGGGTCAAGCAGAAGCCATCCTTCAACAGGTGTGTTCACCTGAGGATTTAGAACCTGGCGAGGAGTGGTTACAAGTGCCAACAGAGCTTTGTACGTCCTTTTCAGTTTGCACCCAACTAGACAGAAATTGCAGACAAGAAAATCCGACTGCCGTGGAGGCGGAAGTACAGACTTTGATCATCGAGAATTATTTAGAGTGAGATGCTGTCGTTTACACAGATGGGCCGGTCGCGTGAGAAGTTCTTGGGCTTTTACGGCTCTGTCTGGAGGGAGAATTGTGAAGAAGATTCTATTGCTTTTGCCTTGACCACAAGTAGTCAGATTATGGAAGTCATGGCAGAAAGTAAAGCAATAACATGGTTCGAGACACAGATGTTCACTTGGGCATGCTTCCTAAGTGACTCAATGAGAATGCTCAGGAAGACAGATATGGATTGGGTCTAAAGACTGTGGTTGTTCTCTCTTGAGTGGTCATGGCTGGTAAAAGTTAATTCCATATTCATGCCAGTATGTACAAGGAAATTAGCAGACTGACAGGCTTGCAGGAAAGGCTACTGTGGAGGTAGGACGAGCCATGGACCAGGCTGATGTACTGAATGCTATACGAGAAGTAAGACGTTTTCGAGAACAAAGTGATGACTGTGAATCTACAACCATGTTGAGACTGCAAGAACAGCAAGTTAAAAGAGGTGTGGCCAGACAAGAACACTACGCTGGAAGCCAAAGCAGATTAATGAACCAAAAACAGAACTGGTGTTGTGAGCCGCTACGCCGATATACTGAGGAGAGGACGCGAGCACTTATGGACCGAATGGTTTAATGTGCGATGATAATGATCTGTCAAATAACTAACTAAAATAGATATCGTTTGCTATATATAGATTCTCGAAACTGCATATTCTTGTTCGTCTATTTCGAGCTCTCAACGGAGCACTTGGTTACAACGAGGGGGCTTCAAATTAATACCCTAATTTGTTTTTAATTTTGTGTGTGTGTGTGTGTGTGTGTGGTGAATATATTCTGAAAGAGTAAAGAATAAGTGTATCATTTTTCGATGAAGTCACCATTGCATTCAATGCAACTCCCTCAGCTCGATAACATGCTTGGATTGCTGTAGAAAAAATATTCTCTTATTTGCGTGTGCAACCACTCATGCACCACTTGCTATACGTCTCCATCAGATCGAAACATTTTTCCTTTATGACTCTTTGAGTTTTCGAAACAGGTGGGAATCACTTGGGGCTAGGTCTGGCGAGTACGGGGGACGTGGTACACTCTGATAGTGGAGGTCTTCGATAATTTCAACCGTGGTAAGGGCAATTTGTTGTCGAGCATTGTCATGTTGAAAACAACCACCTTTACTCAGAAGTTCAAGTCGTTTGGTTTTGATTGTGGGTTGAAAATGATTCTATTTGTATACAGCGGTTATATATATATCACTAGTGACAGTTTTCCCTCTTGGCATGTAGTGCTCTAAAATAACGCCTCGTTCATCCCAATAGAGATTCAGCATATTCTTCCCTGTACATGGCTGCGGCGTGCGAAACATCATTGGTTTCGGTGAGGAGTGATGGCGCCGTTCTTTGCTCGCTCTTTTCATTTCCAGCTCGTGGTAGTGAACCCAGGTTTCATCTCCAGTAACAATTCTTGATAGGAAACCATCACCTTCTGCTTCAAAACACTCAAATATTCTTAACAGGCATCATTACGTCGTTGTTTCAATCCTGGGGTAAACCTGCAGACACATTGCGGTACTGTAATACATCATGGAGGATGTGGTGTGCTGAACCTTGACTGATATGAACATGTGCCGCAATGTCATTCACAGTCAATCGGCCGTTTTACTGTACGAGGCTTTTAATGGCTGCAATCGACTCTAGGGTCACTACTCGGCCTTCCTGACCCGGACGTGAACAGTCCGTCACAGAAGTCGCGCCGTTTTGATACTTCCTATTCCAGGCATACACTTGCTGGACTGACACGCATGCATCATCATACTCGACTTTCATTCGTCGATGAATTTCTATAGGTTTCACACCGTCACCGAACAATAAACGGTTAACAGAACGCTGCTCTTCTTTTATGCATGTCAAAAGTGGGGAGGTCATTTATAAACTGTCCTTGTAACGTCACCATTTCTTCTGGACAGCGATGTCACGTGTTTAACACTCTTGATAGCCTTAACAAAAATATTGACATGTTACAAGACAATGGCATGGTTATTGCAATGTCTATAACACTTTTAAAGTTTTCATTTGTAGCCCATTCGTAGTATCCAGTTAATTTAAACAAGGAGCTGAGGAAATGCAACCTAAAGACTAAATGTCATGGCAGGGAAGTACAGGCCCTAAGCCTTGGCCGGCAACTGGTCTAGGATGGTAGCTCCAACTTGCGGACAGTTAAAGCGTTGCTTTGCTGATCCGACAGCGTTTGCAGCTTGTCTTGTTCCAGACGTATTGGTGTTACCTTTCCTCTGGAGTAAACTAGGCAGGCCGAGAGAAGAATCATGCTGCATGGGTGACACATGGTCTATAAATTCTGCCCAGGCTGTTGAAAGGTATAACTTCATTTTACTAACTAACGTCTATCAAGGCGGCAGGGTGCCAAACAATCATACACCTTATGCCACTTACAATACTCGTATATAATGGACTTGAATAC
>JACEFZ010021346.1:0-5000 GCA_014155875.1 Cepaea nemoralis
CTACAGCCATTTGTGACTTAGTTATTGACTTCCCCTCGTATTATGTATAATTTGATTTACTGTATGGGAGTGAGTCAATTAACGTGAATGGACAAATTAGAAAGAGCTTAGAATCAATCACGATGTGGTTACTCAGACGAATGTTGTGAATACCTATGACTGCCTTCGTGACAAACAACGATAGCTTGGAAGAGGATAATGAAACCAGAACGTTATGTGCAACTTTAAGAACGAGCCAAACAACATCTATTGTTCATGTGATGAGAAGGGAGGCATCGGGGTACATCGTAACAACTGGAAAGATCAACGGGAAAAGAGTCAGAAGCACATCAAGAGAAATGTTGGATGGACCGCAATGGTGGCAAGGAGGATTATCATCAACAGAGTTTATCCCGAACATCAAGGACCGAGATCCGTGGAGCGAAATGAACCCCTTACGCCGGGTGGTATGGCACATGAGATGGTGTTAGTTACAAATCGGACGCGTTAGTGTAATGGATATGGGGTTAATCTGATATGTCATGAGCTGTTTATTTTAGTTTAGTTTAGTCGACGGATCAACATCACGACACACTGGTGTGCTCTGTTCCACTCCTAACTCAAGCCTGAGTCCGGAGAATATCAGCTCAGTGCACGAACTCAGTAGCACCAGCGAGGATCCTGAAATACTTTGGGTAGATTGTTAACTCGAAATTGTGCCCGGGCAGCTCCGTTAGGCTACTCTTTTTCGATTTCCAACTGCCAAGGGATTTTTCACGTGCGCAACAATACGCACAGGCGTCCGATCTCACTACCCAGAGACCAGGGGAAATTTTGTTACTAGAATTCCACGTGAAAATAATCCCGGCCCCCACCGGGGCTTGAACCCGGGACCTCCAGCACTCGAGGCGGACACCATACCTCGAGACAACTCAGCCCCCTATGTATCAAGAGCGTGGGTGGACAAAGGTTTAAGTCCTTGTTTGTCGTCCGCCAAAGTGGGGAAAAGCCTAGCCACCTTCATACTCCGCTGTATTCCTCCGCCTCTCTTACCAAGTAGTTCCCCATATACGGCTACCTTTTCTATTCTATCTCATATCTGCCGGTTCTGTGGCGAAGGAGTTACGAACCCAATTGGTCATCCGGCATACCACGTTCGAAACACAGCTTCAGGCGATTTGGAAGCAGACCGCCTTGCGTTGGTTTTCATACAATGATGCGAGTGCCGGTCGTTCAGACAGCAATAGCAAACTACTGAACGTAAACATGCCATGAAACCACAAACAGCTGAAAAATGTTGGGGTTGACTGCGACGTCCTGTAAAAGATACGCCACTAAACGCACTCCTCTGCTGATAATCCACATACATGTCTTTTGTCTTTCCCGTATTGTTACTGATCTTGCAAGACTCTCAGTTATGCCTGCCTCCTCCATATTTGTTATCTACTCTACCCATCATATTCTCAGCATGCCTCTACAACCAGCAACACTGCCTCAGTTGCTTTCCCAATTTCATTACCGACTGTTTAATATTGGCACCCACACACAAGACCAGGCCAAACACAATAGAATATGCCTAGCAAGCACTGGGTGTGGTAAAATAAATAACATCAGAAGCAATAAATTCTTGTCACAGTAAAGCAAAAATAGAAAACTTATATTTATCCCATGTTAACATATCGCTAAATCAGAAATAGAGTGTAAACAAGCACCAGAATGCATTCAGTTTACGGACCTGCAATAGTTTAGAAATGGCACGGTAAATTCAAGCCTATTGTCGTTGCGGAGCATTGTGTTAAATGCATAATTTCATGGCCAAAGGTTATGCGATGTATGATAGGATATGCATCTCATCAGTGGATTTCATTATTATTACCATTATCATTAACATTGTCGTCATCAAAATCGTTATCATCATCTTTATCATCATCACCATGATTATAGTCGTCGTCTTCATCATCTTTGCGTTTTTGTCATCACCATCATCGTCTACGTCATCATCATCATCACCATCATATCCTAAGCGAGGATCATCATCATCATCATCGGCATCATATTATTATTATTGTTGTAAAGGTAAAGCACCACTTGTGACGCCTTTAGGCGCACTGGGCATATGGCGTTGGTTCCACACCGTGCGAGATCACCACGGTGACACGACATGAATGGTGTCAGCGACCATGATTATAGTGATATCTATGAGGATGATGGCTGCAATGATAATAATTGTGATGATGACAAAGCTGCGAATTCTGGACAATAAGTAAACAGTCGAAAAAATCTACTGAAGCCTGTGAGATGTTGTTTTATAGAAGACAGCTAAAAATTAATTGGACAGACAAATTGAGCAATCAAGACGTTTTAGGGGAAACTGAGTCGCAAACACAACTTATCACAAACATCAGAAAAAGGCAGTCATCTTTTTTTTTTTTTTTTGGGAACTGTATGAGAATACAAAAACTGGAACATGTTGTGACAACTGAAATGATTTGCGGAACGAGAGATAAAGGAAGACAACGTGAGAAGATTCTCGACAGTCTTGTGTCATGGCACGGTAGGGAATCAACACACGAAATGATTCATAACGTCGAAGATCGTACTTTGTGGAGATGCATGATCGCTCACGCTTGTCGGCTAGGCACTGGATGATGATGATGATGATGATGATGATGATGATGATGATGATGATGGTGATGATGATGATGATGATGATGATGATGATGATGATGATGATGACGATGATGATGATGATGATGATGATGATGATGATGATGATGATGATGATGATGAACATGATCATGTTGATGATGCTGAAGATGATGATGATGCTGAAGATGATGATAATGACGATGAAGATTATTGTGACATCAACGAAGACAGAGCGAGGGCCACTGTGATGACAATAGCTGACAAGATTCACTTCAAAATACACTGAATGCCTCTAATCATTTCAACCGTTAATTCTGAATGGCACATCAGGAATAAACAACATGCCTGGTGGATCCAACATATAGCTCGTTTAGGGTTGTAAAAGAACTGAGATCTTCAGCCCAATGTCGCCATGCCTCAGTAAACAAGACACTTCAGCGATGCGTCGGCTAGAAAACATCATCATAAAAACAAATTGTTGATAACTAACTCTATTTCTGAGTCTTAAAAACCCAGAACTGGGAAAAAAGAAACATATTGGATGTAGGCAGGCAATTTACCTGTGGCTGCTGGCTCTTAAACTAACCCTTCTTCTCCTGGCAATACATTGAAAGAGATGATCTATTTGTTAAGTGCGAAAATACATACTTTTAAAATAAAAATGTACTTTTCACTTTCTTGCCATGGCAACAAGCAACATTAGAGGTTAAACATTATTAAGGACTGATGGTAAAACACAAGCTTAACATTTTTGGGGGTCATGTATATTTGCTGTGACAAATAGACCATTTTGCAATCGGTATAATATAAAAGGAAACCCTTACTTTCGGACTTAAATATTACAGTTAGCATACGGTTAGCATGACCGAATGGATAAGAGCATCTGTACTTAAAAATCCCGCGTGATGATACCGAGAGAGCGGGTTTAACCCCTGTACCGGCCAATTGAACTAAAATATTGATTTCTCGTACTTGACTGGGGAGACGTAAATTACAAGTAGCTCTGATGTCAGAGAGGGTTCTCCTGATGGGGAAAAGTGGTCCTGACCAAACAGAAATTCATGGCAGAAAATGGTAAGTAGGGGTGTGTCACAATAATGCTTTTAAAATTGTTAAAATGGTAGCAGATATATTGCATTAAATATCAAATTAAAGAGGATTGCACAGGGAACATGACAGTGTTAATTATTAATTGAAAGCTTAGAATTATTATGACAATAATTAGAGGTTTAGTAATAACAATTGAAATGAAAGAGGTAAAAATTATAACAAAATTTCACTTACTAAGGCTTTATTTTGTATCCGTTGCAGATAATCCAGTTAAATTTACTGAATAATGTTAAATACACCACTTGTATATAATAATATCACAAGACCTGCTCCATAACACCAATAAAACATAATTAAAACATAATATATTGAAGCACATAATTTTCACGCGAAAAGGAAAATGTCCGTGACACACCAGGCAGATTGTTCTAAGAAACAATATAAACAATATTTCCCATTTAGTTATAGTTATTAATATTTTACATTTAATTATTTATATACTCCTTAAATACTTTGTCATAGACAAAGCAAATTTAGTGGCACAAGTGTAGCCCATTAGCGCAAGCATAAGTTGGCATGTGCCATCATATTATGATGAATTTTTACTGTTAGTTTTCTTTTAAATTATAACCGTCTTCTAATTAATTAACCTGGTACTAGTTTTAGAATTTGTCACAAAGTCTTTTAAATCACAATAACTATAATATAACATTGTGTAAAACGGTAATTTTAATAAAATATATGAGGTCTAGAACCAGAAGGCGTTGTCATTTCGAATCACAACAATAATTTCGAATCACAACAATAATTTCGAATTACAACAAACTCATTTTCTTTAAAGCAAAATGGATGCTAAGGCTTGTTTCACACTGCAAAACCTTTCTGCTCAATTTTTAATTTACCGAAGCACTAAAGATTGCGGAAACATAAGATAACTGGAACACATAAAGCACTGTCTATACCGAACCGATTTATCGGTTCACGGGTGCCAAAACTGTTCTATGGAACCGATCTATCGGTCTGCGGCAGAGAATCAGTTAGAGAAAACTCATTCACACGCAACAATTAGTCCAGTGCACAAAATGTAATAGCATGTATATGGACTGCGCTTGAGTTCAATGCCAGCGAACCAAAAGAAAAACAGAAAAGTTCTTAGAATAACGTGGGAAAAGAGGAAGAAAAATAATTCTACAGATTTGAGAATCGAAGAGAACTGGCGCACGAACCGCGTCACGTATCCAAAACAGATACGATTTGGTCGTGGTGGTTTGGGCAGAACAGTGAGGCAGGGCCGGTTCTTGGAAGAAGAGTCGACCAGCGCG
>JACEFZ010021346.1:10000-72500 GCA_014155875.1 Cepaea nemoralis
ACGCTGATTGGACAAAATAGAATCGGTTCCGCTTTCTGGTGCCGGAAGATGTAATGTCCACCCCTAGTGGCCATATATAATATAAGGATCCGGCTGTTAATATTTCCGCCGGAAATGCGTTAATACATGCCCGGATGTAACAATAAATATACAACTACAGCAATAAATGAATGTATAATTATGGACATTAATCAAGCAATGGCGATAGATGTGAACATAAGTAAAGAAAAATATATTGAATAGGATATTCGTTCCGAACAGCGACAATAAGAGAAAATCAATTGGTCTAGAGCTCGTTGAGTACAGACAATGCCATAGACAATTGTTTCTGTTGGGATTTAAATATTCCGCATTTGACATTTACTAGGTCACGATGTTACGAGATAAGGTGACAGTGTCCTATTCTCGCTGCCTTTCCATAATCAAATCAGAGGTGTAACGTCTGAGACAAATCCAGTTTCCCGCGATTTAATACCAGCTTAAAATAGGTACCATAAAATGTATTGTTAAGTAAAAGCGATAGGCGTGATAGTGACTAACATCAGCATTGTAACCTACAAACAGGGCGTAAGATGCGACAAAGGAGGGTTGAGCCTAGGGCTGGCTGTCCCATTCGGCAGAAACACTTTAGCTTCAATATCCAACCAATCGTGAACAACCCCACAAATAAAGAAAGAACAAAATCAAGTCAACCAATAGGAAAGAAGTCTTTTCTAGACGATATATGGTGAGATACTAAGAAAGCCGAAAGTAGTCAGAATCAAAGTTATTCTTCCTTTAATTTAGAAATAACCGGGAACTAAGAGGTGCGGAGAAGACACTGCATTGCGAAAACCTCAGAATAGTATAACTAGAAAGGTCATGTCTGGAATCTACGGAGCAAACGAAATAGAGGAAGACCTAACAACTCGTTTCTCGCTTTTTACAACATGTATAGTTGGTTAGTGCCAATATTATTCTTTGTTCCTCACAGAGTCCCGTTAACACGGGCGACTCAAATATCACTCATGAGTAATAGTCCTCATGTCAGGCGTAATTACACGTGTAACATGTACACAGTGTGTTGTTCATCGAAGCAGCGATACTGCAGTGTTGAACACACTCCCCTGGCGCCCGCTGTTCAAATGTGTCTCGAAACGAAAGCTTTTTTGGCATTTACAACACCAGTGTGATCATGTGTGTATGTGTGAGCATTGGTGTGTGTGTGTATGTGTGGGTATTTATGTGAGTGTGTGTGTAGGCACTGTGTGTTTATTTGTGTGCGTGTGGGCATTCGTATATGTGTGTGTGCGTTCGAGCATGTGTGTGTGTGTCCGTGTATATGAGGTCTGGGAATGATATGTATATATTTCCCTGTATGTGAGGTCTGGGAATTTGTGTGTGTACCTTTGTGTTGACGGGTACTGTGTGTTTATGTGTGCGTGTGGGCACTTATGTGTGTGATGTGCATGTGTGTGTGTGTGCGCGCGCGCTTGGTATAATTTTTGTCTCTATATGTGTGAGTGTGGACATTTATGTGTACGTTTCGGATGCGGGCATTTGTGTTTTACAATAGGGATTGAACAATTCAAAAGCAAGAGGAGGGTTGGCTTCATTGCACTCGGTCCCCCCCCCCCCCCCCTAACGTCGCTCACTCTCTTTCCTCACAACAGTTAACTGCTGGCCGAAAGAGTCAATCATGGCACAAACTCCGTAGCCCCTGCAACGTCCCAGAGGTCTCCGAATAAAAACAAAATTGCACTAGTGAACAGTAGGTTTGATAACGAAACTGCACTCGTCTCATTAAGAGGCGGACGACTTACTGGAATTTGCATGTATGTGTTTGTGTGTAAGCACTTGTATGAATCGGTGTTTTCTCAATAGGCTCACGAAGTATCTGTTAGAAGATTGATGCATGTATTTCGTTAAAAACTCTCTCTTTCATTAAATGTGAGAAAGATATAAAAGCGTTATGTCGATTCTGCTTGGTGTATGGCAATGAATCATAAAACGTAAATGAACACATCAGGAAGCGCTTGGAAGTAACGGATATGTGGCTTTTGAAATGCACGTTGCGAATACCTTGGTCAGACACAGTAACTTACAACGATTGTCTGGAAGAGGATCATGAAAGGGGTTGGTCAAATTAGAACATTATATACGAGTTGGCTTCAAATGAAAACCTTAAATGTTGTTCTTTGTTATTTGGGGTGAATATATTCTGAAAAAAAGTAAAGAACAATTTATCATTTTCGATGTAGTGTCACCAGGTGCGTTCAATCCAAGTCCTCCAGCGCTGATAAAGTGCTTGGATACCTGTGGAACAATAATCTCTTGGTCACGTAACCACTCATGCGTCACATGCTGTGCGTCTTCATCGGACCGAAATGGCCTTTCCTCCTAATGACTTTGAGTTGTCCAAACAGGTGGAATTCACTCGGGTCTAGGTCTACGGAGAAAGTGGTACAGAATGAAAGTGGAGGTCACTTATATCAAAAATGAAAGGAGAGTAACAGAGCTGCTTCTCTTTGGTGCAAGTCAAAAGTTTTTCTGCAAGTGTGGCATAAATCTTTGAACTGTCTTTCACCGTGGTCGGCTCCATGATGTCATGTGCTTAACACTCTTGAAGACCTTAATAACAATATTGACAGGTTACAAGACAATGGCAAGATTATTGTAATTTCTGTCACACTTTTAAGGTTGTCATTTGAAACTCTCTGGAATAACTATAAGGGGCGTTCATTTGAAATCTGTACGTGCCGCACCGTGCGTAATTGCGTAAGCTGAACATGATCATGTCATAGACATGTGATAAGTACTGACCAATGAATAAAAGAGCAAGTACTTATCGTCCCATGATGCATAGGTTCTGTTTCTGATCGTTGAGAAAATGGCCGGGTTGATCCAGAATCCGTACAAAGAAGCTCAAAGAGCGATGATTCAGTTTATTCATTTGAAGGATATTGACCAGTGGGCATTCATCGAAGAATGCAGGCAGTGTACGGTAACAAATATGTGTCGAAGACAATAGTGACAAACTGGGCACGAATGTTTCGGAAAGGACGTCAGTTCATGACAGATCTTCGACGGCCTGATCAAGCGCATATGGTGCAACAGAAAAAAAAAATCGCCAAAATTGATGAAGCAGTACAGATGACCCGTTGTCGAAGCATACGTTCGCTAGCGAAAGAATTTGGTGTGTCAATTGGGACAATTCAAAAGGTCGTTCGTAAGAAACTGCAATATCGGAAGGTGTGTTCACAGTGGGTACCACGAATGTTGACCGACCACCAAAAAGAGGAACGCATGGGATGGTGTTTGAATCACTTGCTGCGTTACAGAGTGGAGGGTGATGCATTTCTTCCGCATAGTTGCAGGCGATGAATCATGGTGTCACCACTTTGAGCCGAGCACCAAAAGAGAGAGCATGCAATGGAAGCATGCTGGATCATCAAAAGCCAAAAAATTTAAGTTACATGTTTCCGCTGGCAAGGTTATGCTGAGCGCACTTTTTGACAATGAAGGGCTATTGTTGGCCGACTTTAAAGAACCTGGTGACAACATCAACTCTACCCACTACTTGCAAACACTAGACAAGCTGCAAAAAGCCATCAAGAATAAACGACCCAGCATGCTTCCTCGCGGTGTGATTTTGTTGCACGATAATACTCGTCCGCATGTCGCAAAGATTGTGCAGAAAGCATTAGCAAGTGGAAAATTCTGCAAGATCCAGACTATAGTCCTGATTTGTCACCATGTGATTTTCATTTGTTCGGACCACACAAAAAAGCTCTCAAGGGGCAACGATTTCACACAGAGATGCAGACGTAATGAACGCGGTAAACACTTGGTTCAGTGAGCAAGCCACAATCCTTTTTTGCGGACGGCATTCGCCGCCTACCTATGCAATGGGATGCTTACCTGAATGCCTACGGCGACTTCTTCTGACCAACCCATAATGCATAATTAATTCAAAATGAATGCTTTGTTTAATTCTACCACACCTGTTAATGTTTCTTTCATGCTTTCGTTAAAGCCATTGGGATGGGTTTCAAATGAATGTCCCTAATATAAGAAAATGACACACATCGTTCTCTGGTGACATAAAGATAATAGAGGCACTTAAAAACATTACACACAACTATAAGAAAGAGACAAATAGCGTTCTTTGGTGATATAATGTGAAGAGAGGTATAGCAAAGACTGGCTACTGGAAAGGTCAGTAGGAGAATAAATAGAGGCAGACCGAGAGAAATGATGCTGTATTGACAGATGTTGACATTAAGGAATATCAGCAGCAGAGTGTATCTAGAATATCAAGGACCGAGCTGTGTGGAGAGACATGAAGATTGTGAAGCATCGTGATCGACTGCGACCGAAAGAATGACTACTAAACTATAAACATTCGTTCATTGGTGCCTACGTAGAATATTGGATTGAAAATGGTATGATAAAATCACCGATATCAATCGCGCGGAAAGAACTATACAAATGCCGCTGAATCAAGGCGTGAGGAAAAGATAAACGTTGAGAAAACTTAGGATAAGATAACAAGACACATACATGTCTGTAACATACAGGGCGATCGAAATAGAAGGAGACCGAGATAACACATACTGAAGAGAATTACAGACATGGATGAATATTATGGGAAAGACGTGGCAAGAGCTGCAGGAGATTCATTCATTCAGTAGCATGTCCTTTGTAGAACCTCGCTCCCATAACAACCTTCCGGAAAACCTCTCGATCATGAGCAAGATGTCCCGCGTCTGATACACACATCTGGAGATCATCCGCCACATCCTGCACCCATCTTCTTTTTGGCCTTCCTCTTCCTCTCTTCCCAGGCATATACCCTTCCATTATTGTTCTCTCCAAACTTTCGTGACGTTTCAAGTGACCAAAATACTTCAATTTTCTTTGTTTTATCGTCTTTAATAGCCAACCCTCCTCAATATTCAACTCTTGAAGTATGGATGCATTTGTTCTTTTCTTTACCCTCTTTACCCTCTTTATCCAAGATATTCTTAAAACTCGTCTATAACATTTACATTCAAAGTCGATTATGCGCTATTCAACTTGTTTAGTTGAATATCCATGTCTCTCAGGCGTATGTTGCAATGGGAAAGATGGATGCTCTTAAAAATCTAATTTTTGTAGTTCTGTCTGTCCCACTCCATAATTTATTTAGCTGCTTTAGTCTTTGAAGAGCAAGTCTTTGGATAGTCGCCGTTTAATTTCTTTCATTGTGTCACGTTATTGGTAATCAATGACCCAAGATATTCACAATTTTTCCACCACCTCCAATTGTGATTTTCACTATTCAATTGGGTTGAGGCTAATAGGTTTTCTATGCCATTCTGTGTTGTGGATAGTAATACTGTATCATCAGCATATCGAATCTCTGGTATGTCATGACCGCCGATATTTAGGGCATCATATAGCTCCCTGTTTATATCATCTCTTACATTTCTCATTATATTTTCGGCGTACAAGTTAAACAAATAGGGTGACAGCACGCAGCCCTGACGGACTCCTTGCTTGATGTCAAACCAATCTGATATCTCGCCATCTATTCTAACTGCTGCTTGTTGGTCTAGATAGAGCAATTTTATGAGTTGTACTACATGTGATGGAAAACCCATATTCCTCATGATTTCCCAAATTTTCTGATGTTGTACACAGTCAAATGACTTTGAATAATCCACAAAACATGAGAATAGGTTTACATTAAATTCTCTGCAATTCTCTATTATTAAACGCATGTTGAATATGTGATCTCTTGTGTCACGGAACCACTGTAATGAACGATAAGATGATAAAATAACTGAGACAAATGTATACACAGCTGCAATTGTTTGTTACTAGTGGAAAAAACATTCACGTCGGATCAAAGGAACCGCCAGTCTTTGAGAAAACCCCGGGAAAAAACGGGAAAAGAGTCGGCCGGTTGTTTGCCCCAGACTCAAGATGAAAGACAAAGCGACGCCTTGATTCGGTTGCCACATGTTGTTGACAGGAGAATGACGTCACTGGGACAATCCCGACTGTATGCAAAACAGAATTTGTACCGCTAGTTTGAACAAGGGAGTTGACCTAGGCTGAAGTGTTGTGACTAGCTCTGATTTATTATTGAAAAGAATCTAGCGTGTTCGGTATCAATTAACGTTGAGGAACATGTGTCTTTCGTGGCAAGGTTTGGATTCGATTCAGGATTGAGCTAGGATTTCATAAGGTATTTACAAATAGTATTTAGATGTCAATAATGTAGAATAGTCAAGTGATGGCTAGAGTTTTGGACTTGAACATAGTGTTGTTGTTTTGTGGTTAGGTATTCAAAGAGTGTCGGCGACAGTAGGCAATCGCATTGTTAAAACTAACTAGTGTGAGATGTCAATTAGCTCAGCTGGTTGGGAATAGTGAAGTGGGATGATATTTAGAGAGACTTGAGGATGGTTGGGGGATAGGGGAAATGTCCAATGGTGGGATCTTCCAGTGGGGGTCTACTGGGGTTCTGCACTTTACATTTTGGTCTTTCCTTGTCTTACCCTAATTCAAACCGATGTGATGAGCTCCTCTGCCCCATGACAGAGTTTGGTTCACTGTCATATATCTGAGTGAGGCCGTCGGCCTACACTCATCTAATAGGAGTCAGTGTCCGGTTGCTCTCACCGGTGTGTTCTCTCTCTTTCACAGGTTCCCTCAGGTTGCAAAGAAAAGAAGCTGAAACATCACTGTTAAAAGTATGGATGATTCAGTGAAGGACGTTTCATTCAGCGGCTTTTACATTGAGCCCATGATCAGGAGGGTCTGAAAGAACATGGCTCTGTTGAAGCAGAAACATATAGTTATCTAGGAACGTTTTCTTTGTGATAGAGTTCACTATGATTACGGGAAGTCATTTTTCATACCACATGTACTATGAACACTACGGGTTTTAGAAGGAACACTGAACATAGCATTTTTCCTAAAATAGTAGATTCCTGTGGAATTGTACTCTTTACTTTGCGATCGTGAAAACTTTAGGACAATTAGTAATAACCAATTGTGTTACACGGGACGGTGATACATATTTTCACGATACAAGGATTGATGAACATTAGAACTGTAGGGACAGTTAGTAACTGTGTGTGTGATCGATTCAGGATCAGTATCGGACTATATCCGTGATTGGTGACCAGGTATCTGGGTTATCAAAAAGCTACCGGAGGAAGTCAACATCTAGCAGGAGGGACACATCGTTTGGTGAGGTTATCGTGTACTGACCTATGATGATGTTATGTGATCCTTACAAGGATGATCAGACTTTGCTCTTGAGTTGTTCGGTCTGATTCTGCAGACACTAGAGTATACGACATACATTCTACACATACACTTCTCACATACATACAGTTTTCTTCATTAAATTAATATGTTATTGATTCTTTGGAAGCTAGAGTTGTTTAGTATGTTGTTTTGGGGAAGTGTGAGAGGGCGCATGACCCAGTGGAGAGAGAGAGAGAGAGAGAGAGAGAGAGAGAGAGAGAGAGAGAGAGAGAGAGAGAGAGAGAGAGAGAGAGACAGAGAGAGAGAGAGAGAGAGAGAGAGAGAGAGAGAGAGAGAAATAGGTATCCATTGACTGACGGAGTGTGGTGGACGGAATCTGGTGGATTCTCCAGAATAATGATATGGGGTTAAACATAATGTGGGTGTTGATTCCCTCACTCCAGGGACAACACAATAAAAGGTATCCACGACATCTTCTTCCTATTCCTTGCCTGAATCCAGCTTGAACCACGTTAATCTCTTCTTCCATTTTCTTACGAAGTCTTCGCATTATGACTTTTAGTAGAATTTTACTTCCATGACTCATCAGGGCATAATTTCAGGTTGCCCTTTTTTTGGTATTGGAATGAAGATAGTTCTCTTCCAGTCTTTTGGCCATATACCATATTTCCAAATCTTTGTACATAATGCATTATATATGTGAATGCTTTCTTCTCCTCCCGCTTTAATTAGTTCAGCTGGTATCTCATCACATCCAGGTGATTTACCATTTCTTCAGGTTCTTTATAGCCCAAGCAATTTCATCTAATGCGGGTTCAGGTTCTGTCTCTGCTGTCATTGGCGCATGTATCTCATTCATATCCTCACTATCACTCATATCATACATTCCACTGCAGTACTCCTGCCATCTTTCTAGAATTTCTCTAGATTCTGTTAAGGTATTTCCCATCTTGTCACAGATAACATTCAATTGAGGTTGAACATTTCTTGTCAATAACTTCATTTCTTTGAACATTTCATAATCTCTTCCAGTCTTATGATATTGCTCTATTCTGGTACAGCAATCATGTATATATTGATTTTTGTCCTTTCTTGTGTTCTTTCTTATTTCTCGAGTTAAAGCTTTATACTTCATCCTGCTGTTATCGTATTCATCTCCTTTCTGTTTCAGTTCCCTTCGTTGTTTTATTAATTCTATCGTGTCTGATGTAATCCATGGCTTAAGTAGCTTTTTCTTGGTCGGAATGAAATCTGTGGCTGCAGTTATCAAGATATCTCTAGCTTGTACTGCCAGTTCATCAGGTGTCATTTCTTCTTTTACAGACATCAAGACCCCAAAGCGATTCCTAACTTCTATGTTGTATGCATCTGGTAATTTTTGTGAGATCAAAACGAAGTGGCCTTGGTCCTCGGGTAAGCTTTTTGAGTTTTAATTTCAGATCTGCTTCTAATAACTGATGATCTGTATCATAGTCTGCACTTCGTAGGGTTTTTGCAGATGTTATGCTTGATCTCGATCTTCTTTGTATTAAAATATAATCTATCTGATTTTTGGTAAAACTGTCTGGAGACTTCCATGTGAAGAGTCCTCTTGGATGTTGTTTAAAAAGCGTGTTGGCTATCGTTAACTCATTTTCTGTGCAAAATTCAATTAATTTGTCACCTGCATCATTTCTATTTCCCAATCCAAATGTTCGTAAAACGTGTCTTTCATTTTCAGCTCTTCCTGCACCTACTTTTGCATTAAAATCTCCAATTATTATTTCTATATCATTATGACCAATCTATTTAATGTGTCTTGTAGTGTTGTAAAAACCTTCAATTTCGTCCTCCTCTGCTGTTGAAGTTCAGTTCAGTTATCAGTTATCAGTTGGGGTATCTTCATTGCACTCCGGACATGTCCATAGGTGCTCAGATCCTCCCCCCCCCCCAGCATATGCATCAGCGTCCGGTGGCTAATAGTGCCAGTTCTGTGTTGGTTGACGAGGGCCTTTGTTTTCCCGGATGTACCTCTCGCGTCTGGCCGTGCCGATTCTTACTCCCAAGTCTTTCATCTTGGACAGCGATGTGGAATCAAAGTCCTCTGTTCTCGCCATATCTTTGAGGACGTTAATAACATCGGCAAGATCCATGGGCTGGCCATCTACAAAGGGGTGCAGAGCCAGCCAGTTTATCAGCTCGTTCATTTCCCTCGACACCCGCATGTCCCGGGACGAAGATGAAGGTGACTTTACGGACAACAGACTTCCGCAGCGACTCAGTCCACTGTCTACGTACAGAACCAGCTTCGACCTTCTGAATCATGCTCATTGAATCACTTAGTACACACACGTTGGTATAATGCTGTGATTATAGCCATATGAAAGCCTGTGTAACTGCCATCACCTCCATCGTCATGCTGCTCGTGGTCATAGAGTGGGCACCACTGGATTCTTGAACGGTTCGGCCCGCTGAACGGGCTGTAAATGCCCACGCACTTCTCTGCTGCTTTACAACAGATCCACCTGTATAGATGAGCACTTCGGGACTAACTGAGTGTTCATAGATGAGCGCGTTAACCTCAGCATTGACAGCGGCAGGGATCTGCTCTCTGCACCGTCTGTCGAGTGTGATAATGCAGGAGAATGTGCACTTAAAAGCTGGAGGCACCGGCACCCATTCCTTGTCGGGGTTGATACTGGTAAGACTGCAGACCTGTCTGACGACATCTTCCGCCCGACCCATCCATGATTTGCTCCTCTTTAGCCTGTCACCCTTGTCTCTGAATATAGCGTCATGAAGAGGGTGCTGCTCATCTGCACTTATTTTTAAGTATGCACCTGCTCTCCAGATCTTGATCCTGTGTTCCATTGTCGGGAAGTCAAGGAGGTATCTCATTGCTACACAGCTGGTGTCTCTCGTGCAGCCCAAAATGATGCGCATGGCTTTGTTTTGTACCTTTTCAAGTCTTCCAATCTGTGTAGGGCTGATAGTGAGGATGGCCAGGGCATACTCGATGCGTGAAAGCACAAGTCCTTGGAACAGAAGTATTAGCAGTCTTTGCTCGTTATTGGCAGTCGCCATGACTCTCATTGCTGCCAAACCTTTTCGAGCCTTCATTATGACATAATCGACATGATCTCTGAAGGACAGGCTAATATCAAGCCTCACGCCAAGATATGTCATTGACTGGGTTCTACTCTAAATGCTCCCATCCATTCTTACTGCCGGCATGTCTGTTTTCACAATATGGTTGTTTAGGGAGAACCATGTAACCGATGCCTTTGCAGGGTTGACAAGGGCATCCGCATCAGCACACCATGAGGAAATTCGATCTAGTTCGCCCTGCATATCATTGGCAACCGCCTGTCTATCTCGACCCTGTCGATACAAGAGGATGTCGTCAACGAATGACAGAGTCCTACCCCTCCCGTCCAACTGTTGTTCAATGATCGGCACCGTATACACGTTGAATAGTACTGGTGACAGTGGTGAACCCTGCGGCAATCCTGGACATATCGTTATCGGCTCAGAAGACCACCTCCCGCATCTTAGCACCACCTTCCTTTGGAGCAGAACTGCAGCTATCCATCGTACAAGGTGAGGGTGCACTTTCAGTCTAAGGAGGGTTTGCATCAAGTGCTCGAAAGATACTCTGTTATATGCGTCCTCTAAGTCTATGGCGGCCGCACATGTCTCTTCTCTGACCTGAAATCCTTCGTAAACATCTTGAGCAAAGACAGTGCATATATCTGTATGAGAGTTGTGTTTTTTGGACGGCCTGTAAGTCTAATAGTGAGGATTCTATCACTAACTGGATTATATCCCATTAAAGCTTTTGCAGTTGTCTTATCTAAACAAAATGCCACTCCACTCTGGCCTCCAACATCTCTACCAGAATAAATGAAAATACTTCCATTTTCAGTTGTAAAATGTCCCATGCCGCTCCAGCGATGTTCACTAATTCCTAAACTTTGAATGTTTAACCTCTCAATCTCATCACACGCTACTTTAAGATTTCCCTCATGCAGACTTCTCACATTCCACGTTGCTATTCTCACTCTGTTTCTTAGTCTGACACAGGACATTTCCTTGGTAACACAGTCAGGATTAACTCCGTCATCACTATTACTAGTACTGGTCCCTGTGTCACACTCTTCCCCAGTATCTGATCTGCCTGTCATGGTGGTCTCGTCACCAGATCTCTTTCTTATTATGTTTTCTTTCATGGTTGTTATGGTTTCTTGGCAAGTTTTGCAGAAGGTAGTTTGCCATTGCTTTCCTTCTGGGCAATGACTGTACTAGTCGGTAGCCATAGCCATTGTCTCTACTGATGAGATCATCTGTCTATCGCCGCAGAGTGCAAGACCATAACCAACAACAATCTGTCGGCTGCTCTTACACTCCATCCACCACCTGCTTCCATGGTTCACGTAACCCTGATCGGGGGGCTAAACGGGTACTCCACCTTGCCCAAGGGTGGAGATAGCAACAGATAATACGGATTGGTGTCAGTTGGTTGGGGGATTATGCCCACGTGGGGAAACATATGATCAACTGCGTCTCTCGACAAGGCACATGATTTTAATTATTCTTATATTTGTTATGTTATCACTGTCAACAACCCAGAGCATCGGGCAACTCCAGACGTGCTCAGTCCGTCGATGCAGCAGCCATCCCAAAGTATCTCTTCTCATTGTTCCCAAAAGGAGTTAGTTGTAATGCCTCCTCTCTCCCACTCGAAGATGGCATTGGCGTGCTTGCCCATGTTTCCTTCCCAATGTGTGTTCGTATAGTTGTATCTGTTTACAGTCGTTTAACTTTCCAAAAGATGTCTTTCTCTGCCTCTCTGTGACCCTCATTTCTACATGTTCCTTCGTCAGGTTAATGCCTCTATAATGTCAATCTCGTCTCATCTCATCTCGTTCTTTTTGTACCTTGCGGTGTCGAAGTGAAGCATAAACAGCAGGAGAGAGCCCGTTTGTGGGCTTCATATATTGTGATTCCCATGGACTCTCTTATTCCCCCTGTCCATCATTTACACGATCGGCCTCCTCTTCTGGTTCCATCTGGTCTATACATCATTGCTTTTTGTGGTATACTGTCAGCTGGTAGCCTAGTTATGTAGCCGAACATTTCACTTGCTGTTTTCTAATGAAATCTAGCGCTGCTATTACCCCCACTTTAGATTTGATCGTTTCTGCTGTTCTCTCTTCTTGATACGTCAAGTATTATTCTCGGAAATCTAATTCTTGTACATCTTCTTTAATTTTTTTGTCTTTCATTGTCCAGGTTTGGCACTTGTATCATAGACAGATTGTGTTGTAGAGTTCTGTCAATGACACCCATAAATGCCATTTGTCTATTCGTCATGACATTCATGGGTGACTTGTAACATCTGCAACTGTTAATACGTCAGCATATATTTTAATTTCCCTCTGGGATTATCTCAACACATTTTCCTGAACAAATACCATCCCACTGTGTGCATAATGAGTTAAAATCGCATGATTTATTCTTTATCCCACCTTTCTCCAGGCCGATACACTAAACATTAATCGCACAAGTAACAAACTGCTAGAGAAAGCCGTTTTAAATTATGTTGACTGTAACGCGTGACTAACTCACGCATGGATCAATATACTTCATAGCTTTATTTCACTTTCAGTTAGCCAAACCGTATTTATTACAATAAGCTCTCCAGCTATATAGGACAAAACCGTGTGATGATGGTTTCTTTTTTACTAGTCACCGAGTTTTATTCTCTACGTTTTATTGTGTATGTATCGTCGCTATGGGAAGCTGCGGAAGCATATTGGTTTGACTTTTTCCTGCCAACGATCATATCATTGTTTAAATATCATTTCACGGCTGTTTGCTTCCAAACCGCCTGCCCCTTATTCCGAACTCGGTATGCGGGATTGTTAATTGAGTTCATTATCCCTTTGACACATAACACATGTTGATGCATAAGTGTCATTGGATACTGTATGACTTAGCTTCAGTGTGACAGTAGACCTGGTTTATTTTAGGGCCGAATATTGGACGGCGCTCACCAAACCCGACATCCCACATTGTGCCATCGACTGTGAGCGTAATTGGGAGAGTACATGCCTTATCCTAGTGCGAGAAAATGCAACCTAAAGACTAAATATCATGGCAGGGCAGACTAGACACTAAGCCTTAGTCGGCATATGGTCTAGGATCGAAACTCCGATACGTGAACAGTTAGAGCATTGCTTTCCTCATCCAGCAGCTTGTCTTGTTCCAGATGTATTGGTGTTACCTTTCTTCTTGAGTAAACTAGCCAGGTATAAGAGAGATCATGCTCCATGTGCAATACATAATCTCTACTATTCAGCCCAGACTTTGAGGTATGGGAAGGTATAACATTCGCTACCCCCATGCGTTGTAGGTGTGATTTGTTGAAAGCACAATGTAACAAACTATCGTCTGTCAAGACGGCAAGGTGCTAGTAATTGAATATTTTCAATGCATTTCTAACTTTCGTTATTGATTTATTTCAGGGTTGATAGTATCATTTTTTTTCAACATCTCTGTTTCCATTAGTTCTACGTGTTTCTATATTTATAATATAAGACTAGTGCATAATTATATTATTTCACGTAAACTGTTTGAGAAATTAGACGTGAACAGTCATGATTTTGTAGCACGTTATGAGACAAAGTAAATTAGAGAATTTGGTGACAACCGACACGAGTGAGAGGCAAAGAGCAAGGAGAAAGCAGAGAGGTAAATATTTAGATGGCTTGGTCACATAGCATAAGGGAGGGGGAAAACACACACACACACAGAGCAGATCCTCGACACAGGTGATAGTGTGAAATAGTGACTGGTCACTGATATGACTTGCATGACACACGATAATATAGATACATTGATATTAATTATTCCGGCAGCCTGCCCAATGGAGAACTCCGGCCCGAGGAGATAGAAGTGTCTGTCTGTGATTACCCATATATCCTGCCTGTATATATCCTGTTGCTGTCTTTTGTAAATGATCCATCACATCTTGAATCCGTCAACACCATGGCCTGTCATTTCACCGCTCCTCCATTAAATTCCCCTTCAAACTTATATTTTCTAGACTTTCGTTTCTATTCACATGTCCAAAGTATTTAATTTTATTCATTTGTGTTTGTCTTCTTCAATTCTGAGATCTTGTTGTATAAATCTGGCTGTTTTTCTTGAATGAATTTTTAATACTTTTGTGAACAATGTATATTTAAAGGCGTAAATGCGCCTTATGGCTGATTTGTTACATTCATATCACAGTTTCACAACCAGATGTTGACACGGGAAATATGCATGTTCTTGTAATTCTGATACACTCATGTTATATTTATTTTTAAAATAATAATTATTATTATCATTCCAAAGAAGGTCAGCATGGCCGAATAGATAATAGCGCGCGTTCTTAAACGTTCGATGTCGAGGTAGCGGGTTCAATCCTTACACCGGTCAGTTGAACTAAAATGTTAACTTCTATTCCTTGATTTGGGGACGTAAATTACAATTACCTCTGAGGCCGGAGTGGGTTCACTTGATGTCGAGGGACATTGATAACAGGGAAAGCTAATCAACACGCACAAACCCAGTGCACTAGAAGTTGTAGCACGTATATGGACTACGCTTGAGCTCAAAGGGAATGAGTGCAAAAACAAAGCATTCCAATCAATGTACATTACGTTTCCATCCTCTCATTTTACAGTAATGTGTATCAAGCTGTTAGCTGATATGTTTTATTATTTGAATGTACATTACGTTTCCATCCTCTCATTTTACAGTAATGTGTATCAAGCTGTTAGCTGATATGTTTTATTATTTGAATGTACATTAGGTTTCCATCCTCACATTTTTCATTAAGTGTATCAAGCTGTTAGCTGATATAATATATTATTTGGATGACGAAGACACAAACAATAGATTGCACGATTTATTGCCTGGCATATTTCGCTGCATCTCGTCAGGTACACACTGCAGAAAGCACACACCATAAACTAAAGGAATTAGATAAATCCTTCAAGCTGAAATTACACATATTCACACAGTAGTGTATATTGTCTACCACGGTAATTTTAAACTGACTATCATGTTGTTCTGTTTGCACACGACTGAATTATGCCTATTAATGGCGATTTCTTCAGTGACTATTTTGTGTGTTAAACAACAGGCGAAAAGCATTGTTCTTATCACATGACCCGTTTTCAATATGTGCCGTCCAAGCAATGACCTATCAGTTAGTTGTATGTTGGCTTAGCAAGGTTCCCATCGTCTTTGTTTATTATTCTGTCAATCCAATTGGGTATGTGTTTGATGGCCCTGTTGTTTAACTGCCTCTCTGTTCTGTCGATGTAGGTAGACTGGCACCTGCATATCAATTGATAAATACAATTGAGAGTTAGGCCTAGCCATACACTTCGATGCCCAAGAATGTGAGGAAAGAAGGAGGAGAAGATGTTATATTATGCCATATTATTATATGGCATTTTATGTTATCTGTTACTGTTGGGATATCATCCTTGCACTCTGGACATGTCCGTAAGTGTTATGATCCTTCTATCAACATATGCGTTAGCTTCCGGTGGCTAATAATGCCAGTTCTGTGTTGGTTGACGAGACCTCTCGTTCTACAAATGCACCTCTCGTGTCTGGCGGTGCCGATGTTTACTCCCGAGTTTCTCATTCTAGACAACAATGTGCATTCAGAGGAGTCAAAGTCCTCCTCTCTCGACATATCTCTAAGGGCATTAAAAACATGAATACGATCCATGGGCTGACCATCTGCAGGGGATGCAGGGCCAGCAGGCTTATCAGCTAGTTCATTTCCCTCAACTCCCGCATGTTATGGTGTTATGTTGTGTTACATTATGTTATGTCGAACATGTTTCACGTTTTATGTGATTCTATATTCTGATAGTACATCTATTTAAATATAAACTGCTCATTTTTCCAATTAGGAGTTGATAATGATAGCTCCCATGAGAGGAAATAGAGAATAAGGGCAGAATGTCAGACGGGCCTGCGTGCCCAAAACTTAACCCTTTGAAAATAAAGTTCGTTCGTTCGTTCGTTCGTTCGTTCGTTCCTTCGTTCGTCGTCTTCATCATTATCTTGTTGTTGTTGTTGTTGGTAATTGCGCCAATAGCACGTGACACAACTATTAGAACTAATTTTGTGCAGACAGAAATATAAGCTAATACTTCGTTTTACATTTGAGATTACCATAGGGATAACAAATTCTCCACATTCGAACAGTATCAGTGACAATGTGTTTTAATTATTTAAACCAAATTTGTATTCATTTATTCACTTTATGTGATATAGAACTCTGCAGTATGTACCTGACAAGATGCAGCAAAATATACCAGGTAATAAATCGTGCAACATATTGTTTGTGGCTTCTGTATATTAACTTCTTTCTTCTGTTATATTTTCCAGAACATTTTGCCGTGTCAAGGTTTCAGTGCAACTAGTTTTTGATTTTTCTTTAAAACAACGTATTATATCTTTGTAAATGTTTCTCATCCTCATCACTATGAATGTTGTCATCATCATGTGCCATGTCGATAATCGTGGGCGGTCATGGTTCGTCATCTCACACGACCAGCTGAGTCTTGGATCATTTCTGTGCTCCTGTCCCGATTGTGTTATAATACCATATGAAACAACATTTACATTACCATTAGACGTATATATTTCAGCACTCCACAACTTCAATAATGTGTTACAGTACCGCAAAGTGTCTTCAAGGTGGGTGCCACGCAGCTTGCTCCAGAATTTAAATAACGATGCACTGATGCTTGTCAAGAACTTTTGCAGTGCTTTGAAGTTGAAAGTGCTGGTTTCCTTTCCTATCAAGAATTTTTACTGGAGATGAAACCTGAGTTCACTACCACGAGCCAGAAACGAATAGAGCGAGCAAGGAATGGCGGCAATCCCTCCTCACCGAAATCAAAGACGTTTCGCACGCATCCATCTGCAGGGAATTTTATGCTGACTCATGTGGGAAGATCGAGGCGTTATTTTAGATCACTACATGCCAAGAGGGAAATTGTCATCAGTGATACGTATACAGATCTTCTTAGGAATCATCTTCGACCCGCAATCAAATCCAAACGACGTGGGCTTCTGAGTAACTGTGTCCTTTTGCAAAATAACAATGCTTGACACCATACTGCCCGTGCAACGGTTGAAACCTTCGAAGACCTCCACTTTCAGTGTGTACCAGTATACCTCGTACTCGCCAGACCTAACCCCAAGTGATTTCCACCTGTTTGGAAAACTCAAAGAGTCATTGGCAGGAAAGACTTTTGGTTCCGATGAAGATATACAGCAGGTGGTGCATGAGTGGTTACACACACGACCAAGATAGTTTTATTCTACAGGAATCCAATCACATTTTGGGCGCTGGAAAACTTGCATTGAACTACATCGAAAAATGATACATTTGTTCTTTACGTTTTCAGAGTATATTCACTACACACTAAACCATTTAAGGTTTATATTTGAATTTCCTTCGTATATTTTTTTAAATGTTGCATATACCTTGCAGGAAGTTGCAGTCAACACCAGCATTTTTTTAAAATGTTGCATATCCCTTGCAGGACGTTGCAGTCAACACCAGTATTTTTCAGCTGCTGTTGATGTACTAGGAAAGTTTTTTACGTTCAGTAGTTTGCCACTTGCTTTCTGAACGACCGGCTCCCATGCCAACACGTTATAATACAACGCGACACGGTCTGCTGCACAAATCGGTCGCGGCTGCGTTTCGAACGCCTGGTAAGCGGCTCACGAACCGCGCTTCGCAAGCCTTTGGCCACGGAGTCCGGTTTCGTATATAGCGCTTTCAAAAATAACGCTATCTAATTATGATTGCACGTGTTTTTATTACTAAAAATGTTTTCCATATTACAAAAGGGTGCAGTTGCCATGTTTATCATTACCGTTATAAATTGCTTCTATTTTTAAGCACGTAAGATTCTTACCAGGTGTACACACATACATTCTGCTCTGTAGATTAAGATGTATATCTTTATGTGGGATTTTTTCTTTCTCTATATACCCCTTTTGTTGTCGCAATTCTGATTTTATTATCTGTTTCAGGTGGAGAATATCTCTTTACTTATTAATGTAGAAATGTAACTGTCGTTAAGGACTTATTCATTGTTACGTTGCATTGTCTGAATAACTAACGTGAATGCGTAGATGTGAGTAATGGGGGAATAATGTTATTAGCAACCATAAGAAAAAAAGAAGAAGGAAAAGCAGCAGCAGCAGCAGCAGCAGCAGCAGCAGCAGCAGAAGAAGAAGAAGAAGAAGAAGAAGAAGCAGCAGCAGCAGCAGCAGCAGCAGCAGCAGCAGCAGCAGCAGCAGCAGAAGAAGAAGAAGAAGAAGAAGAAGAAGAAGAAGAAGAAGAAGAAGAAGAAGAAGAAGAAGAAGAAGAAGAAGAAGAAGAAGAAGAAGAAGAAGAAGAGAATAAAGAAGAGCAAGATAAAGAGTGGGGGGGGGGAGGAGTAGCTCATGAGAAAGGTGATATTTAGTATGAACACAAGTTAATAAATCCCAATGAAAGTAGAACGTTGTATGCAACTAAAAAAAGAGGGGAAGAAGAAGCGGGAAAAGGAAAAAAGAAGACCCAGAACACGAACAAGAACAATGTGTCAGAGACTGCGCATGTTAAACGTACTAAGTAGTACAGTGTTAACAGTATTGTGTAACTGGGACGACACATGTTAAACTTACTAAGTAGTATAACAGTAAGGGAGTTAGCTTAGTAGTAGAGAGTTAATGAATGCTGCGCATTCATTAACTAATGGGGAAATCATAGTTAGTGAACGTGTGAGCACAAATGGGTTTAAGTATCCAGGGGTTGCACACACGTCACTGGGGATTCAGCCATGAAAGGGATCAACAAATATGTCTGCATGTACATCGGACAGCATGAAAATGTAATGGATTGAACCAATAAACCTTTTATACAATACAACGCGGAGTTTGTCATCTGTAGTGATGTCAACCACTAACGATCTACGGCTAGGCCATGTTCACACTGTGATATGACTTGATTTGGCGCCGAGTATACCAAGATTCCGAAATCGTGCTGTCGCGGCCACCACTGATCACAGAGGTCCTCAAATAAATCAAATTGGAAAATAAAAGTTAACAGAAGTCATGGAAGGTTGTGCACTCTGGAGGAACAACTTATGTCGGATTTTCAAGTTTTTGTGATGGGGTTGATCGTTGTTAGAACCGCCACACAACACATAATGTTCCGAGTGGTGAAACAGAGCAGCCATCGTCAAGCTTGAATCCATTGTTGACCTGCTCGTTTTTTCGAAACGTATGGATGTTCCAGATATGCTGCCGTGAAATCTGGTTTTGCTGGAACTGTCGAGTTAACCGTTATCGTCTGAACTACAGTGAAGGTGACCTTGGTAGTCTGAAGATAAAGTCCGGAGTTCTTGGCCAACGCTTAAAGTGAGTCGAATCAATCAATCAATCAGTATTGTCTCGATCGTTGTAATTTCAAATCCAGACGAGCACAATCAGCGGCATGAAAACGACTAGAAGGCACCGACTTCGATTGAAGTGAGGAATCCAGAGGCTCTTCTTTTTCTGTTCCTGCGAGAGTAGAGGACAACTTTCAAGTTTGTCGATTGGGCGTCATACTCTTTCAAGTTTGTCGATTGGGCGTCATACTCTTTCAAGTTTGTCGATTGGGCGTCATACTCTTTCAAGTTTGTCGATTGGGCGTCATACTCTTTCAAGTTTGTCGATTGGAACATCTTCCGTCATTTTGTCGATTGGAACATCTTCCGTCACTTTATCGATTGGAACATCTTCCGTCATTTTGTCGATTGGAACATCTTCCGTCACTTTATCGATTGGAACATCTTCCGTCACTTTATCGATTGGAACATCTTCCGTCATTTTGTCGATTGGAACATCTTCCGTCATTTTGTCGATTGGAACATCTTCCGTCACTTTATCGATTGGAACATCTTCCGTCACTTTATCGATTGGAACATCTTCCGTCACTTTGTCGATTGGAACATCTTCCGTCACTTTATCGATTGGAACATCTTCCGTCATTTTGTCGATTGGAACATCTTCCTTCATTTTGTCGATTGGACCATACTTCATTTCTACCCATAGACGTAGGACAGATAGCGTCAGTTGGTAAACCCAGAACAAACGACAGAGCAGTATAGGTAATGAATAATTTCAGATTAATTAACAACATACTAAATTGAACAGAATATTTCTTGCTGCTTACTTTAAGATAATGTTGTCTTAAAATATTAGTATATTATATTGGTTGGTACTTTCCATTACAGATTTATTTAGAATGGAAGCCCAGGATTTTTCTCAAGTACTTAGTGGAGTTGGTGGGGCAATATCAAAGTTGGACGCGGTATCAAGACAGCAAAGTGTAATCAGTGATGTCGAGAGATTTAATGGACAGGCGAATCAATTTAAGAAACGGATTATTTCTATTGAGAAACATGCTTATCTAGTGAACGCTACAGATGAGGATAAAAAGAATTTAGCTTATAGAACTAGTACAAGTCCTGTTTCTGATCATATAAGAAGAAAGCTAGAAGCTGGAGGAGGTGAAACCTGGGAACAATTCAAAGACGACCTGGCTCATAAATATGCAGAAATTACTGACCCTCAACACGCATTCTCAGTGTTGCGACAGACGAGACAAAATACTACAGAAAGTGTACAGCTATACAGTGATAGGTTGATCAATTTAGCTGAAGAGTCATTTTTGGGTCAGAATGTACGAGCTGAAGAAGTGGAACGGATGTTGTGGGGATTTTTGTTGATGGGATTAGGTCAGATGGATTGAAATTTAAATTAATGAGAGAGAATCCTGCAAGGTTGTCACAAGCTGTAGATATCGCTATACAAGAAGAAAGCTTGAGGAGGTTTAGATTGAGGGTAGGACGAGAGTTAGGTAGTAGTTCGGAAGATAGAATTGAAGAACCAATGGAAATAGGACAGTATAGATATGGATGGAGAGGAAGAAGGGGAGAAATACAGATGGTACAAGGAAACAGTAACGTATATAATCAAGGTAGAGAAGGACAAGTGAGAAATACTGTAAGAAACATGGTAGGTAACACAAATAACACAAATGTGGTTTGTTGGGGGTGCCACCAACGTGGACACATTTTTCGCTTCTGTGATAACAGACGTGTCCAATCGAATACACAAAATAATAGAGGTGCTCAGACTAGTACACAGAATAGAACTGTAAATAGTAGATCATCAAATGGGAATTATGGAGAGGTGCAGAGAAATTTTAGAAGGTCAGGAGATCAGGGAAATTGGCATCCCGCTTACTGAACAGGATCGGCAGTAGGGGGGAAGATAGTAAGGTCCAAAAGATGAATAAATATATTAAAAACCCAAATGATGAGTATAATAGGACATTTAGAAATAAAAAACATAAGAAGTGGCCTCAACTTGGGGAGATAAAACAGTTGTCACTAAATATGATTGATCCTAGTTCATGTATAATAGAAATAGGGAAATATAAAATTAGAACATTAGTTGACTCGGGAGCGCAAGTTAGCGTGATTAAAGAAACATTTTTATATCGAATATTAAAAAATTTTAAAATATTTAGAATTCAGGAGAATCTTCATTCGGTAACTGGACACAAATTAGAAGTGCTTGGACAAACGATGATAAATTTTAAATTAGGAGGGATAAATGTTAGGCATATGTTCCATGTGGTCAAGGATTTAAATAGAAATATGATATTGGGTAGAGATTTTTTATTGAAAAATGGGGTGAGACTTTTTTTTGATTTGCATAAATTAAAATTCCAAGATGTTTACGTAGATTTAGAAGAGGATATGCATGTGTCGACACTAGTTAGAGTCAAAACGACCATGAATTTGAAACCACAAACGGTTAATTTAATACAGGCAAAAATGAAAAAAAAATCCGTACTTTTCGGTTGGACAAACAGTTAAAATAACGGAATTAGAGAGAGAGAAATAATAGATGAACCTGGCTTGGAAGTCACCGATGGGTTAATAATATTAGATAAACACCTCAGCTTTCCAGTGATGCTCCTAAACAATACAGGAAAAAATATTAAATTATATAGAGGCTGTGTAATCGCTAAAGTAGCGTATAATAATGATAACATGTTAACTATAGAAAAAGAAAACATGTTGGGAAATGATTATTCAGAAACTCCCATGGTCAGAAATAATGTCAGAAATAAGTATAAAAGAAGCTGGAAAAGACGGAATGATGAATTGATCCATACATTCCAAAAATATCCATCTCAAATAGATACAGTTGACAGAAGGACAAGAGAACAAGAATTGTTATCACAGTTAAAAGCCCCACCGGAGAATAAAGAAATATTAGAACAATTAGTGAAAGAAAATCAAGACGTTTTTGCAATTAATGATTTAGAATTGGGAAAAACTAGTACAGTTACAATGGAAATAGACACTGGAAATCATCCACCAATTAGTTTAAAACCATATAGAACTCCTTTAAGAAACAGAGAGATTGTAGAGAAGGCAATTGAAGATATGTTAAAAGCGGGAATAATAACAAGATCGAAGTCTCAGTGGTCATCTCCGATTGTAATTGTGACCAAAGTTGATGGTACACATCGATTCTGTTGTGACTATCGGGCGTTAAACAAAATCACTAAGAATGTAGCGTACCCATTGCCAGTAATTGATGATATTTTGGGTTTACTTAATGGCTCTACATTCTTCACTACACTAGACGCAAGATCAAGATTCTGGTGTATCCCGATGTCGGAGGATGCTCAAAAGAAAAGTGCTTTCTGTACTCATATGGGTTCTTACGAATTTTTACGAATGCCATTCGGAGTTCGTACAGCTCCATCTCACTATATGTTATTAATGAATGAAGTATTACATGGGTTTCAAAAGTTTGCGTTGGCATATATAGATGATATTTTAATATATACATCAGGAGACGTACAAGATCATCTAAAACAGGTAAAATTGGTATTTGACAGGCTAAGAAAACACGATGTTAAGTTGAAATTGAGTAAGTGTGAATTCTTAAAAACAGAAACCAAATATTTAGGGTACATTATTAGTAGAGAGGGAATTAAGCCTGATCAAAATAAAATTAAAGTGATTAGAGATTTATCTTCTCCGACCAACGTAAGAGAAGTTCGAGCTTTTATAGGTTTGACCGGGTATTATCGACGTTTCGTTCCAAATTTTGCACAGATAGCAGAACCTATTATAAAATTGACCTGTAAATATGCAAGGTTTAAGTGGACTGAAGATTGTCAGAAGGCGTTCGAATTTTTAAAAAAATAGCTTAACAACAGTTCCACTATTGGCACATCCAGATTTAAATAAACAATTAGTTTTGTATACAGATGCTTCAGATAATGCCATAGGAGCATGTTTAACACAACCGTATGAAGGAGAAGACTCAGGAATACCAGGAGTTAAAAATGAAAGACCAATCTATTTCCTGTCACATAGACTTAGCAAATCTCAGAGAAAATGGGCGACTATTGAGAAGAAGGCTTACGATATACACTATGCTCTCCAAAAACTAAATTACTACTTACATAACGCCAATTTCATTATTAAAACTGATCACATGCCATTAAAGTCTATATTACAAGCACCAATACAAAATAGGAAAATACAAACGTGGGCATTAAATTTACAGGGATACAATGCTAAAGTAGAGTATGTTTCAGGAAAACATAATACATGCGCTGATTTATTGTCTAGAATTCCACATACAACAACATCTGAAACCACTTCTCAAGATGAGGGGGAACCAGAAATTGACGACAGGAATTGGCAAGTAAATATATTAGATTCTGCTAAAATAAATTATAAAAGCTCACAGACAGAACAAGATTCTGAATCGATAGAAGAAGATACACAGTTGATACATTTTGATATGAAAAATGAACAGGAATTAGATCCAAAAATAATACAGATAAAAAGAAAACTGAAAGAAACAGGGGAAAACAGTTTTAAAAGAAAATTTTCAGAGTTACAAGAAGACAATCAATTATATTATGTCGGTGAAAAAGGTGAGGGATTAAGAAAATATATTCCGAAACATTTAGAACGAGAAGTTTTAAAGGCATATCATGATAATAATGGTCATTTTGGACGAGATAAGTTAGTTAAGTCTATTAGCAGTAAATATTACTGGCCGAATTTATTTAAAAGCGTATATGAATATGTTGATGCATGTGAAAAGTGTAGGTTAAGAAACATGAAGATAATTAAATGTCCCTTACAAGATACAGATATTCCTCAATTTCCAATGCAGAAAGTAAGTTTGGATATTTCAGGTCCTCATCCAAAAACATTATCGGGAAATGTATATCTACTACATATCGTAGATTCATATAGTCTCTGGCCAGAAGTTTATCCAATTCCAGACAAGAGTTCTGATTCTGTTATAAATATGCTTTTACAAGAATTTATACCAAGGTTTGGGTGTCCACAAACAATACTTACAGACAATGGGAAAGAATTTGTAAATAGAAAGTTTGAAAAATTGTTAAAAGATTTGAATATAAAGCACATTAAAACTTCATACTACAGACCATCTTCGAATGCCAAAAATGAGAGACAACATAGAACATTGTACAATATACTGGCGAAAAATGTAGAAGAACACGATATGGATTGGGATCTTTATTTGGGAATAGCATTGGGGGCGATCCGTACACACCAAAATGAAGGAACAGGTTTCTCACCATTTTACCTAGTACATGGAAGAGAACCAATATTACCAATTGACAATTTATTAAAGCCTAGGAGAAAATATATGGGGGAGGATTTTCAGGAAACAAGGTTGCAAGAAATGCACAAAGCACATATACGTTTAAGAAATAATATAATTAAGGCTCGAGAAAGACAGAAGAAATACACAAATAAAAATGCACACTTACAAGAGTTTAACATAGGTGATAGAGTTTATTACAAAAAACATAGGAAAAACTCTAAGTTTGATGCTCATTGGGTCCCGGGATATTATATTTTAGAAAAAAAGGGTCCAGTATCATATACTATTAAAAATCAAATTACAGGGCATGTTGCACGTTCACATGTAGAGCACTTAAGACGGGATAATGAGGAAAAAGATGCAGAGGATAATAATAATAATTATTATTCAGAAGAAATATTTTCAGATGAACAGATTATCAGACAAACGGAATATCCAATACCTATAGAAAATGGGAGAGAATTGGTACAAAAACAAATAATAACAGCATCTACTACTGGTGAACAAGAAGAAACAATACCAAAAACAATCGTGACAGAGGAAAACAACACGTATGACGGTTATAATAGTGAAGAATCAATCAAAGAAAAAATAGACGCTCCATTTATGAATACTAGACAGGCAGTAAAAGAAAGTTAGATAGACAGAAAGAAAGAGAAATTAAGAGGCAAAGGAAATTTAGAGTAAATTCCTCAAGTGATGAAGATATGCCACTATTTGAAAACTCATTAAGACATCAAGATAGGAAGATTAGATTGGATTTAGAAAGGAAGAGATTAGCTGTTGCTAGTAATGGGTATACAGATGCGGAACAAGAGATGGATGAAGAGTCAGAAACTGATGAGGATGCTGATATGAAAGAAGATAATTTTCCTCGGGAGGATGACGATATTGATGTAGATATTGCACTATAGCCAGTCACTAACAGTGTTCAACCCTACCAAGACAGCCAAGTTCACCAGCACTTATAAGGCCTACAATAATCAACCCAGTTACCAGGCAGGTGACTTGGCTGTCTTGGTAGGGTTGAACACTGTTAGTGACTGGCTTGGCTTGAACATTCTTAGTGACTGGTTTGATTTGATTAGTAACGGGCTTGGTTTGAAAACTGTTAGCATCTTGATTGGATGAGAGTCTATCAAAATCAGCTAGAATCCCACTTTGCATAGCTATCAATTGTTCATATTCTTGGCGAGTCAGTGTCAGACCCAGTTGACCTTTAGTGGTAACAGGTGTTTAATCTTTATCATGGGATGACTAATCGACCCACAAACCGGTCATTGACCCGTTGTTTATTTGAAAACGCCTGCAGAATACGTGGCATACTCCACCCTCGACATTTCCGCTTGAGAAAATAGATAGCGTACAGGCCACAGGTGTTACTTAGTACATCTTGTAAGACCCGGGTGTTGTACATTAATGGTCTGAGTGAGTACTTCTCAATAAACTTGCTTATGTCAATGTGTAAGGGTGGTAGCCCAAACGAATCAAAGTATTCACATTTGCCTAACCCATCGTAATACAGCGCGATCCAGTGGGACCCAGGTTGATCACTGGGGTCAGTGTTTATCACCAAAGCAGCTGGTTTAGTTCTATCTATTTGTGTAGGTAACTGATCACGAGCACATACTCTGACCTCGACCCGTCGAACATATCTATCCGCTAGAAGTAGACTGGTAATCTGTTCTGTGTCCATTATGAAGCGTAATCTGTTAGCACTTGCCTGGTCTTGGATATTTCAATTATCCCGTCGTGCTCGGCGCAGACGATAACTTGTAATGGTTCTGGGGTGGGTGTGTTGAACTTAAATTCCAGGGTTAGGGGACCAGCCCTCGGCATCTCAAACTGATCTCCGTCCAGTAAACTGGGACTCAGGTCAAAGGCATACAGCGTATACCCATGTTTATATTGCATATAGTCAATGGAATTACCGGCGTCCTTGCCCACCAGACCCATGACTAGATTAGTGCCAAAGAAGGCTCGTACGTATTGATTACGTTCATAGTCCATCGTTAACGGCTTGCTGGTGGCGGATTGCCCATCAACTGTTACGTTCAGATACGTCAGCCCAAAGGTTTGAAAATTATAAGGATTAGCTTTGAAAGTACCGTTGAAGGCGGCTGAGGTTATTAGGCCAACCACGATCCGGGTGGCTGTTTGACTCATAAACAGATTATCTTGAGTGTGAGATAACATCCCTTGGGGGATAGCTAATGTTTTCAGCGCCACACGCTTGATCGGTAGTTTCATATTGGCTCTCATCAAGGCTTTCTCATGGGCGAGAGCGACGGCTGGATTTAGTTTGGCTTTACGAACCACCAGTGTGGCATGTGTTATAACGGATGAATAAGCAAAGGTGTCGTCGGGGGCCATTAGGTTAAAGGTAGCTTTCGATGGAGTCAGCTTAATTTTCACATCCACACCGTTTATCATGTAACGGTCTTGCGCAAAGATATCGACGTGTAGTCGACCCATCATATCTATTTCTTGGCTCTCGCTGGCTAGTTGTCGTCGGGTGTTTCGACCTTTGTTGTTATCGCCTTGAGTCTCATCGATAAATTTAGCTGTATCGTAGTAATAGAGGGCGGCTGAGAGATGACTCTTCTTGGCTTCTTCCCCATGATTCAGTGTGGCTTCCAGATAGGCTCTATATGGGTATGTGTTCTCACTCGGGGTGATTAGCGTGTCGTTGAGTGAGACATCCACTTGTGAAAACAGACTGTGTAAGTAATAGTTGACGGGGGCCACTTCGGCTGTCAGTGGTAGTTTATCGCCGTTGGGTAGTGTGACTTTAGCTCTGATGTGTAAGAAGGTATTATATAAGTCTAGATACTCTTCACTGGCGCCAGATATAGCAAATGCTATAGGTGCTCCTGGTGCTAGAGATGCGAGCGGGTGTATCTCCACACACTGCCCCTCTTCTACTGCCGTTTGTGTCGGAGGCACGCTAAACAGATCCAAACCAGAATGCAGACACTCACAAGAGTTGAGGTGAATCAGAGCCATCATGCGGAGATATCCGAATACTTCTTCTTATGAGACCGATTAGGACCAGCACTTAGTTTTATACGTTTACTCGGCTCACCAGGTGGCGCTGGTCGTCTTTTTCTTCTAATACCGCTACCCGATTGGCTAACATGATCGGCTGCCCCTTGCAGTAAACGCTGACCGGCTTGTTTGGCGTGGTCTTTAAAGGCTTCTCCAACGTTCCTACCAGCTAGAGCATCTTGGGCCACTTTCAAGCCTGTACCTAGACCTTCTCGGAGTAAGGCCTTACCACCTGTCTTTAACCAGGGTAGAATTGTGCGACCAAGTCCACTGAAGAAACTGCCGATACCACGACCTCTCTGACTCCTGCCACCCACAAACACTGGCATGCCATGGCCAGCTTGGTTGCAGTAAAAGTCCTCGTACATTTTAGGACTTCGACGTAACGCCACGTATTTCACCATTATTCTAGGTCTGAATGTTTCCGCGTGCGAAAATGTAACGTCAGCACTGAAGTTCCGCTGGTGAATGAGATCGTTGTCCCCGTCTCAGTGGTTAAAAGGATCTCCACCATGTCGAAAGAGTACCGACTCAATGGCACGTAGTGTGGTTTGTCATAGATGCGAAATACCGAGGCTGAGCGCTGGTCCAAGATCGGGACAGTCCTTAGTAGTGGGACCATGGCGTCTCCGACTGGTCTCGCGGCTATAAGATCGCAATAGACGTAGACATTTTGAATGTCATTATTCAGTTCTACCACCACCTCGCCTTCCATTAGGGGGTTGGCGTCCGTCACCTTGCCAGAGGGAAAACCTAAAATGCTTCTCAATCTCTCGCTAAATTTAACAGTGGCCCCCGGTTCGAATAGTTTCACGAGGGCTCTCTTCAAGGCCTTGTTATAATAGAATCTGACTCGCACCTTGTCATCAGTCTCTTTCACTAACCGATCAGGACGCGCCTTGTCACGCTCTTCCTCCCCTTTCACTAGTCGATTCAGTTCCTCTATAAAACTAGCTGGTGAGCTGTACATACCCGAGGGACACACCACTCTTATGGGATGTTTCCCCTGGGGTGGTATGTATATGAACCACACTTCATTCTCTAACACATTGCAGTAGTAGTTGGGAAACTGAATTTCGGCCAAACCCACTTCGTATTGTTTGGTCACATCAATAGTCTGCGGCAACTTGACGAAAAAGTGACCCGGGTTGTTGTTGGGAAACATATTCGGTGAAGCATTGCTCGGTAATGTCACGTAGAAGCTCATAGTTTAGGGTTAGGTAGCATGTAACCCAGACAACTACTCATTAGCGCAATCCACAGCTTGCCCTCAGATGCTTCGGCGCTGCCGCGACTCAGATTGAATAGTGATACGCCGATAACGGTGTATATAACGACCATCTGACAGAAGAAGACAATCTCTGTTCGCGGCACCGTTGACCAAAAAACGACCAGAACGAGGTTCTTTCGCTGGGTGGGTTATTTTGTGGGCGCAGTACAGTAGTTTCCGCAATGTCTTCGTCCATTAGCCTCGGTATCTAGTTAGGTCTGAGACCCAGCTGTTGAATGACGAATTATACCCGAACCATTTCACTAAATACTCTTTACCACCACCTCTCCTTCGTCTTTCTTGTAAGACGGTTTCAACCCGATACACTTGTTTATCTCCGACTGGTTGGATCTCTTCTCGATAAAATGATCCTCGTAGTTCTTCCCCCGAATCGTCTTTTAGCACATACGTCACCGGACTGGTCTGGTTTATACGACTGACGGTAAACAATTCTTCTGTCCACGACGGCACATAGCCCTTTTTAAAAGGTTGTTTGGGTTGTGCCAGTCTGACTCGGTCCCCTTCTGTAAAATATACTTTTCTTGACCCGTCGGGTTTTTGGTACAAGTTATGCCACACCTCTTCTTGATTAGTATAGTTGACTTGTCGGGGAGCCATGCGAATACTTCTGTGATATGAACCGTTGTAGTTGCGGATCAGTTTATCTATGACGTCGACATAGCGCAGTGTATTAGTCTTGGTGAAATACCGCCACATTTTTTCTTTAAGCGTCCGGTTGAATCTTTCCACTATAGAGGCCTTAACGTCTTCATTCTCGGTGGTAAAGAAATGTACACCTCGATCTTTCAGAAATTTTAGGAAGATCTGGTTGACAAATTCCGACCCTTTGTCGGTCTGAAAGTTTACCGGTTGTCTATCACCAAAGATTTTACTCACAGCCTCCACCAGCGCTTTCCCCGTTTTCTTCTGGATAGGGATGACCCAGGCATATTTACTAAACACATCGATGCAGGTCACTAGATACGACAACCCATCGTTGTATCTTTGTAATTGGCGCATATCTATCAAGTCGGCTTGAAACTGTTGATTTATCCCACCGGTTATGGTCTGACGTCTTTGAAAACGCCGATGGATCGGTTTATGCAAAGTATACGTGTCCTGATGGCGTAACCATTTCTCTATTTGCTTAGCGTTCAGTTTAGTATTTCTTTTTAAGGCGGCGGCCCCGCCATAGGCCCCTGGCTGCTGGGGATCGTAGTAATACTTCCTTAATTGCGCGGCCATTTTTCCCATTTGGGCGTAGTTAACTTACTCGGCTTCTTCTTTCGTCTGAGCTTATACACTGGAGTGGTCTCAACTACTTGACTCTTGGGTGTTATTGGCGTATGGGCAGTTACTTGACTCTTGGGTTCGCTTACTTGAATAGGTTGACTAGTTGTCTCGGTTATTTGACTGGTTGTCTCGGGTAAAGTGCTGACTTCGGGTTTTTGTTCTTTGATATCCACTAGGCCTAAAGGCTTGTGTCTGTACTGATCTAGTCGATTCAGATAACGCTGCAAGGTTTGTTGGTATACTCGGGCTTTTTCACGAGGTGGCAGATCTTCACTCTCCAGGACTTGGCGCATTTGTTGGTCCAAGTCACGCAGGCTATCGTTTAGTGTGTCGGGTGGTGTGTAGGGTCTTTCTAGCAAACGAGGGTCGATCAGGAGCATTTTCTTGGCCATTACAAACCCACGATGCCCTTCAACACATTTAAAATTGGGCCGAGTAAGGCACCTATGAAACCACCTTGTTGCAGGATCTGTTTCCTTTTCTTGAGCGACAGTTTCTTACTCGTGAGCGCTCTCAGACTGTTTTTGTGTCACTGCAGCCGGCGCTTCTGACTCGGTGTCAGGGGAACATTCCCTTTTAAGACATTGTGACAGCATTCACATATTGATTGGACGAGATCCGGGGATGCCGTTTTAATTACGGCTTTTACGGCGGCAGGTTTTGCCTCACCCAGAAACCGCAGCATGGGCCCGTGACGTTTCACTCGATTAGACATATTACTTGGGGACGTAGACAACTTGGTGCTGGTCAGGAAATATACGACTGCGTAAACGGAGCTGATCCGGTGTTTCCTGTCGAAGGTCGAATAACACATACCCGTGTGGCGTCGATGTCGCGTCTTTAAAACTATCTTGGACATATGACACGCGGCCTGGGTACATTTGTTTGGCCAGATTGGCAATTTGCGATCCGTCTCGAGGATTTTTAAACACCACTAGGTAATGCGAATTCAGACTGATAGTTCTTTGTTCTTACTAAAAAGGTTCTGGACTATATACATGACACTGAGATTACGATGATGACTACCCTTAGTAAATAGTTTGGTCACTCTATCATCTGTCTCGGACATTAGGTCATCTATAACCACTAACCGCCGTCTATCCCCAGTCCATTTTTCCACGTCGGGCAGTCCCTCGTTAAATTGAATACCCTTCATAGTCTCGTACATGGGTTGCCACTCCCCGTAGCACCATATAACCTCCTCTGGAATCGGGTCGACCATGTCTGGGAGATGGGCCAGAAACTGTTGTACAAAGACGGATTTACCACATCCTGTTGGACCCGCAATCATCGAGATAAAAGGATGTTTCCATCTAGGATCCATGACTACGAATGACCGCCTACCTACCTATGCGATGTATTTTATGGGGCTCGAACCCGCGAGCCCGCCCGCGCCCCGCGACCGCCCGCGATTGTCCCCGCGACCGCCCCCGTGCCGGCCGCCCCGGTTTATACCGAGCATTATTAATAACCCACCTAGTTCATTACGAGGATGATAAGCTCCTGGATTAGTTGTTATGAATATGCGTATTGATTTTTTGTCCCACATTGTGCATGTACATCTCTGTGTGTTTTTGTAAGTTTTGACATTTTAAGGACACAGTCGGTTGTCCGTTGTTAGCACCAGTAGATACCCCGCTACTCGTTACACCGATGACTGGCCTAGTCGGCAGTCGTCAATGACCAGCCGTGTGGGCACTCAGTAATGACCACCTACCTACCGATGCGACGTATATGTATGGGGTTTCGTACCGCACCAACGCGACGACCCGCACCCAGCGACCGCCCCTGTGCTCGCTCGTCCGCCCCGCGCGCCTATGATTGTCTTTTAATTTAATTTTATTTTACAATTATTTAAAATATTATACACAAAACTCAGTTATCTGCTCTTAGAAAAACACGTCTTTTATTAGAATTATCGACCCTTACATATGACCTAAATACCCTACCCTACCCTACCCTACTCAACCCAACCCAGCTCTGAGAACGAAAAGGATTGGGGTCAATCCTTAGAGGTCAATCCTGAAAATCTAATCAAATAGGGCGTAACCCACTACTCACCTATTCTAAAAGAAGAAGTCGCTGACGCTATGAAACATATGAAGAAAGGAAAAACAGCTGGGCCAGATGAAATCACAGTAGAACAATTAGAAGTATTGGGAGAATTTGGGGTAGATATATTAACCAAAATGCTGAATGATATTTACAACAGTGGATATTTACCGAGCGATATGCTGAAATCTGTATTTATAGCAATACCAAAGATACCAGGAGCACTTGAATGCGAAGATTTTCGTACAATTAACCTCATAAACCATGTCACTAAGCTTCTACTCAGAATTATAATGAGAAGAACAAGAAAGAAAATAAAAATGGAAATTAGTGAAGAACAGTGTGGTTTTATGGAAGGAAAGGGTACAAACAATGCAATATATATATTACGAACACTAATAGAAAGATCAATAGAGAAACAGAGAGACATATATTTATGCTTCATAGATTATACTAAGGCATTTGATAAAGTAAAACATGATGAGCTGATTAAAATGTTGGAAGATATCAACATTGATGGGAAAGATTTAAGAATAATAAAGAATATATACTGGAACCAAGTAGCAGCAATTAAAATGGGAAATAAAGAGGGTTGTTACGAACAGATAAAGCTAGGAGTACGACAGGTGTGTGTCTTGTCACCCGATCTCTTCTCCCTGTATAGCGAAGTAATAATGAGAGAGATCAAAGAGAAGCCAGGAATACTAATCGGAGGATATAATATAAACAATATACGCTATGCAGATGACACAGTATTGGTAGCGGATAATGCAACAGACCTACAACAATTGTTGGACAGTGTAGTAACAGAGAGTGCACAGAAAGGACTGTCCTTGAATATCAAGAAAACAGTAACAATGGTGATATCAAAGAAAATGGGGACACCAAAATGTGACATAGAAATAGAAGGGGAAATTCTCAACCAAGTGGATAATTTTAAATACCTAGGGGCACTTATAACATCAGATGGAAGATGTACAAAAGAGATTAAGAGCAGAATAGGGCAGGCAAAAGCCGCATTTCAGAAAATGAAGAGTATCTTATGCAATAAGTCGCTATCAATGAATGTAAGAAAGAGAGTACTAAAATGCTATATAGAACCAGTTTTGCTGTATGGCAGCGAATCTTGGAATGTAAATGAACAAATTAGGAAGAACTTAGAAGCAACAGAGATGTGGTTTTTAAGACGAATGTTGCGAATTCCTTGGACTGCCAGAGTAACTAACAACGATTGCCTGAAAGAGGCTAATGAAACTAGAACACTATATACAACAATAAGAAAGAAACAAACATCTTTCTTTGGTCATGTGATGAGAAGAGAGGCATTATAGAATATCGTGACAACTGGAAAGATCGAGGGGAAGAGAGGCAGAGGCAGACCAAGAGAAATGATGCTGGACGGACTGAGACGGTAGCATGGAGGAATAACATCAGCAGAGTTGATCCAGAACACCAAAGTCCGAGATCTGTGGAGAGCCATGAACGCCTACGCCAGCCGGCATGGCACTTGATGATGATGATATATTTGTATCAATTCTTTATCTCGTGGTGGGACACCAGATAAATTAATAAATGCGCGCATGCGTGCTGCTAGTCGGCCATTGTTGCTGTAGTTGTTGATTGGCGTTTTTGGCGATTTGTAAATACGAAGCTAGTTTTAATCTGCTATGATCGAAGTTGGTTTGTTGCTGAATTGCAGTTTTTTTTTATTTGGTTGAATATTAGGTACTATATTTATAGTCTATAAATGTATAGTAGTCCTAATTTCAAATAATTTGTGAAGGCCGTCACTTGAAGTCACGGTGTTACTGAGTGTAGGCTGTATAAGCCTACGGTACCCCAAAATGGCCAACCAAAAATATGATTTCCAGGATCTTACTAAAACCGTTGTTGCTAAGACGTTAAGTGTGGGGAGAATGCCACTTGATTGATGTTCTAAAAGAACTTGTAAAGTCTTCAACAGCTGATATTAAAGCAGTTAAAATATCTGAAAGTATTTTAGCACTATTTGCTTGCTGTGCAAAGTGCAAAACGCTATACAGTTGGTATAAGTTGATTAATGAAAAAATGGTTAATCAAAGTGGTTATGGAGTTACATACAACATAGCATGAAAAAATATGGTTCCTGTGGTTCTACTAATTTTAAAGGTTTTTTTAAGCCAAGCAGCGGGAAGTAACAAAACCACCACCAACATTGTCAAATGCGTAGCAAAAAAAACAGCTGTTGAACTAATTACATAAAATCCAACAGTATCCATTCCGGCTGGATGTGGCATTATATGTGATGCTGCTAACTTTGCTGCAAAATCTACTCACGCTGCAAACAAGGTGTATAATTACACTATATCACGGCAAACAGTGACTCGTTCTATTTTGGCGCAAGGAAAATTGGCCAAACTGCAGTTTCAAATATTTTTTTCAAAATATGGCACAAGATCCAGAATGTGCAATTTCGGGAATAGTTAACTTTTGTTCTGCAAGACAAACATATCTTTTGCCATAAGGGGGGATTGTTGAATGTGGACTAGATCAAAATTGGGAATGGATTACTTTTCCTTTGTCTCTTATAAACATTGATAGTAATTAATCCCATACTGCACAACGTATTATTTTTTGCACGTAAATTTCATGCCGAATCTACCACATTCTCCAGTAGATTGTTTGTGTGTACTGATAATGCAGCAAGCATGACGGCAGCATTTGATGGACGGTTTGATACCGATACAGAAATGCACCGATCTGGTTGTACTGAGCACAGGTTATCAACATGCATTACTGATAGCTTCAGCAGAGGCGTGATTTCTGAACTGGATCAGTTCATGGATCAACTTTCATTTATTGAAACATATTACAATACACGTCAGGCAAAGGCATCACAGCTGCCATTTTCCATACCAACAAAATCTGTAACACGTGAATGGCGATCATATTACCAACGTTTCAATGCCCATTAAAAAAAAATTACTCGCATTACTTTAATGAAGATGATGAAGAATTCTTAAACCACATTCCGAATATTGCTCAGATTAAAGGAATGCTGTACATACATGAGAAATTCAAAACTATTTTTGACAAACTAGAAATTGATGGTGCTACATCTCATTTAATTTTGCTGTTATACTTCCTCCTAGACTATCAATTGTACAAGTTATTGTTGATATTGACGAAGAAACTTCCAGCAGCATGGTGAAGAAATATTGTCCGAACTCTCAGAAAATTATTGGAGAAAACTTTCGCCACATTGCGGCAGTTCTCTGGCAGTTACTGCAGCATTCCTTACTAGGAGTTGACATTAAAGCCAAAATAGAAGACATGGTCAAGTCAGTTGTTACTAAGAAGAAGGGGAATGTGGACACCAAATAAATGGGCCAATGATTGGATCGCTTTTACTAAGTCTGTTGTTCCAACTGTTATTTCATTCATCAAGGATTTAAATCTTTATTCGGAATCATCTGCTGTATGTGAAGTAGCAGGAATTGTAGAACAAAAGCCGAAAAGTGATTTTGACTTATTGTTTGATCCTCCACCAAAATAAAGCACTTAATTAAGTTTGATGACCCCAGAACCAAATGTCTTGAGGATGAAGTCACCATGTGTCAAAAATTACAGCAACCAACTTCACAACCATTAAATTATTGGAAAAATGAACATAGGTTTCCACTGCTAAAAGCAAGTGCGAAAATTGTTTTGGCCATGCCGGTGTCCTCAGCAGCAGTAGAGCGCTTATTTAGTGCAGCTGGATTGTTGTTGAGTAGGTTACGAAAACGGATGTTACCAGCTCTCATTTTAAACTCTGTGTATATCAGATTTGCCGGTCCCCCTGGCCTAGGGGTTAGCGACTTTCTCCGTAATCCCGTATACTCTCGTGAGTAACGTGACGAGCGCGAGAATCGGTGACGGTTCTAGCCGAGTCGGTAACTTACGGGGTATCTTAGCCGGTCGCTCAGAATACAATGGCAAACTACTGAGCGTAATCTTGCCAAGAAATCAACAATCAGCTGAAAGATGTTGATGTTAACAGTGATGTCCTGTACAAGGATATGCGAACAAACAAAACAAAACAAAAATATCAGTTTTGCATGTAAGATGCAAATTGTGAAAATGGTTCTGAATTATTAGAAACAGTCGATCAGCAGGAAATTGATGATGTGCTAAATGAGCAGAGTGACTCAGAAACATAATGAGAGTGTCAGAATGACACTGAATTGTCATATTTAGATTAAACTTTGTTTTAATCAAATATTCTTGAAAATTAAAATTAATAAATTCTGTTGTTTTACATGTCTCTTTGTACATGTAGTCCTACTTAGTAGACACTAACCCTAAACTTTCATAAATTTCATAATTTTCTTTAAACTGTATTCCATATTAATATTATCATGGGAATCCCATGGGATGGGATGGGATGGGATGGGACAGGCATAAATTGCCATGACATGGGATGGGATCGGACTGAAAAATTTGTTCCATGGACAAGCCTGAATAAACAGCAATGAGTGTCTACGGCGGCATATGTTAAACTTACTAAGTTGGACACTGTGTTAACAGTAATGTGTCTACGGGGTACACGTTAAACTTATTACGTAGGACACTGTGTTAACAGTAATGTGTCTACGACGCCACATGTTAAACTTACTAATTAGGACACTGAGTTAACAGTAATTTGTCTACGGCGGTACATGTTAAACTTACTAAGTAGTACAGTGCTAACAATAATGTCTCTCTAGGACGGCACAATGTAAACTTACTAAGTAGGACACAGTGCTAACAATAATGTCTCTCTAGGACGGCACAATGTAAACTTACTAAGTAGTACAATGATAACAATAATGTCTCTCTAGGACGGCACAATGTAAACTTACTAAGTAGTACAATGATAACAATAATGTCTCTCTAGGACGGCACAATGTAAACTTACTAAGTAGTACAATGATAACAATAATGTCTCTCTAGGACGGCACAATGTAAACTTACTAAGTAGTACAATGATAACAATAATGTCTCTCTAGGACGGCACAATGTAAACTTACTAAGTAGGACACAGTGCTAACAATAATGTCTCTCTAGGACGGCACAATGTAAACTTACTAAGTAGTACAATGATAACAATAATGTCTCTCTAGGACGGCACAATGTAAACTTACTAAGTAGTACAATGATAACAATAATGTCTCTCTAGGACGGCACAATGTAAACTTACTAAGTAGTACAGTGATAACAATAATGTCTCTCTAGGACGGCACAATGTAAACTTACTAAGTAGTACAATGATAACAATAATGTCTCTCTAGGACGGCACAATGTAAACTTACTAAGTAGGATACAGTGTTAGCAGCAATGTGTGTCTAGGGCGGCACATGTTAAGCTTACTAACTAGGACATTTATGATTACAGTTTAACTATTAGGACAACAGGTGTTAAATTAATAGAAAGGATACTGGGTTAAAGTAACAACTGTCTGGGATAGCTCAACTTAAAACTAATTGCTGCGATCCATTGGATTACAAAGAGGTCAGCGTCGACGAGGGGCTTAATGCGCTTTGGGCTTAAACTTCCGATGCGCTGAAGGCTGGGTGCTGTTTATATCCTAAACGCACGACCACCAACCACGCGGCATTGAAACATACCTCCAAATACAGTAATACATGCCACACATGATTACATAATCCTAAATACAATATTATGTACCCTCATACACAATGTTATATACTCCAATACACAATATTACATATCCCCATACACAGTATTACATTCCCCAATATGCAATATTACATACTCCATACACACTTTTACATACTCTTTTATACACTATTACATTCCCCCATACACAATATTACATACCGCATACACATTGCATACCCCATACACAATATTACATACCCCATATACAATACCACATACCGCAAACACAATATTACATACCCCCTACACAATATAATATACCCCCATAAATAATATTACATTCTTCCCGTACACAGTATTACATACTCCCACATATAATATTACATGCCCCCTCCCCATACACAATATTGCATATTCCAATATACAATATTTCATTCCTCCAATATACAATATTACACCCCCCCCCCATCCCCGCATAACAATATTACATACTACATACACAATATTACATACTCCCATATACAAAATTACATGCTCCCATATACAACATTTTATACTCCATACATAATTTTACGTACTCTCATATACAAAATTACATACTCTATGCACAATATTACAACATAAACATACCTGTTTTAGGTCTTCCATTTAATAAAAACAAAATGAATATCCTTCCTGGAACGTTGGATCCCAGCCCCTTTCCACTGTCTGTGAGTTACTAGGCAATTTTAGGTTCAGTAGTTTGCCATTGCTTTCTAAATGACTGGCACCTTGCCCTCTTGACAGACGATAATTCGTCAAATGGAGTTATAACTCTCCATAACACAAAACCTGGGCCTGCCTTAGAGACCATGTTTTGACCATGCAGCATGATCTCTCGCTCTGTCTGTCTGTCTGTCTCTGTCTGTCTCTCTCTCTCTCTCTCTCTCTCTCTCTCTCTCTCTCTCTCTCTCTCTCTCTCTCTCTCTCTGCCTAGTTTACTCCACAGGAAAGGTAACACCAATATGTCTGGAACAAGACAAGCTGCAGAAGATGCCGGATCAACAAAGCAATACTTAACTGTCCGCCTGTCAGAACTAGATCCTAGACCCATTGACGACCATGGCATAGGTCCTGGTTTGCCCTGCCATGACATTTAGTCTTTAGTTTGCATTTCCTCGCACTAGGGTAAGGCTTGAACGCTCCTCCGTCCGAAGCCGTTAGCACAATGTGGAGTACCAGGTTTAGTAAGCGTTGCCCAACATTCGGCGCTAACAGAAAGCGGGTGTACTGTCTACGATCATACGGTAGCTCAATCATATCTGATTAAGACCTGACTCATGAATAGAAGACAACTAAGCGAACAGAGATCACAAAAAGCTACCATTTATATTTATGTTAATTTTCTTTACACATGTTCATAAGCGGGGATATATGATACACACAGTCTGTGATTTCTGTTTACATGGGCTGAGGTCCGTGTGGGGTATGCACATTATCACGGACTTATTGTTTCTCTACAAGATCTTAACATACATTCTTGTTTCATTTCAGAGTGGAAAAAACAACAACAATAATATAACGATCTATTCATGATCATCATGCCAATAAGCGCTTGAGGGGGGAACTGAAGGAGGACTTGGAAAGGGGGTGGGGGTGGGGGAGGGGTGGGGGTTATTCGTCATTTCACTTTGCTCTATTAACATTTTTAAAGACAAAACCGCATCCGGAAGTCAGCATGGCTAAATGGATAATAACGCTCGATCTTAAACATCCGATATGGTTATTCCGAGTTAGCGGGTTCAATCCCTACAGCGCTTGACTTATGAAACGCGTATCACAGAAGTCCAAGTGGGTTGACCTGATGACAAGGGACACTGGTAAGAGGGAAAAGTAATTCACACGCGAAAATCAGTCCAGTGCACTAGAAGTAGAGAAGGTGTAGCATGTATGTGGACAACACTTGAAATCATAGCCAGCTAACCAAACAGACAAAAACAAACAAACATTCAAAAGGAATTTATATGCGAGGCTGATCTATTTATCATGATCCCCAATGACATACAAGAACGCGTAGTAACACTTACCAAGACATCAACAACAGCTAACAAATGCTGCTGTTGACTGCAAAGTCCTGTAAAGGATATGCGTAAAAAAAAGTTTGCCATTGCTTTCTGATGAAGAAGTAAACACTCAAGCCTAACTACCCGGCATGTAGTATGAACCTACTAAGCCGCTGCCAGAGGAGAAAGTTTAAGAACGTTAAACCTCTCAGCAACGCCAACATCCAGTATTTTCTTTAATTAGATGAAAAACGAATCAGATATAATATACAACTAGACAGCTCAACGAAAGGAAGCAAGCACGCAATCACGCGCACGCACGCACGCACAGACAGACAGACAGACAGACAGACAGACAGGCAGGCAGGCAGGCAGGGTGGCAGGGTGGCAGGCAGGCAGGCAGATACAGATACAGAAACATGTTAAAGCGTTTGCCCGTCTTCATCAACAAACACATACAACATACTTAGCTGAAATACTGACATATCACAAACAAGTTGTCCACATGTTTCAACGAACAGTTAGCTAGTTGCATATCCTTTACAGGACGTGGTTGTCAACCCCAGCATTGTTTTGGCTGTTTGTAATTGCTAGATAAGTTTATATTCAGCAGTTTGTTATTGCTTTCTGAAAGACCGGCACCTATACTATTGAATGGGAACTTCCGCAAGGTGGTCTGCTGCCAAATCGCCCGCAGCTGTGTTTCGAGCGCGGTATGCGGGATGACGAATTGTATTTGTAACCCCTTCGCCACAGATCAGGCTTCAACAAAAGAACATGAATAAACCCGTAAGTTCGGAAAATGAAATCACGGAACTGTGAAATGAGATAGAGATGCTATAAAAACAAAACAAGATTGAAATGAGAAAAAAAAAAAACAGGATGCATATGAAAACAGAATGAAAAATAAAAAGGTGGAGGTCAGAATGATCGAACTGGTATGAGCGCTCGTTCTTAAACTTCCGGTGGCCAACACCGCTCAGGTGAACTGAAATCATGACATCTCGTCCTTTAATTGGAGACGTTAATTACAAGTTCCTCTGAAGCCGGAGTTGTTTCACCTGATAACGAGGGAAACTGGTAATAGGGAAAGCTACTCCAAACGCAAACATCAGTCCCGTGCATGGATATGGCCTACGCTTGAGTTGAAAGCGAGAGAACGAAAACAAAAATACATACATTTCACAGGGGCTTTTGCCGTTTTAAATTTTCGTTTTGTATTTTCGTCTCCCGTATTTAGGGCTAAATTTCCCCCCCCCCCCTTTCCCACATACTTTACATGACATTTGCAGTCACCACCAGCATTTTTAAGCTGCTGTTGATGTAATGGATTTAGGAAACACAAAGGATGCACAGATGCAATTTTTGCTCTTAGATAACTTATAGAAAAATCAATCGAATTCAATGAAACACTCTACTTAGCCTTTGTCGACCAAGAAAAGGCATTTGATAGAGTAGATAGAAAGAAACTGTGGGAAATCCTTAAACAATATGGAGTGAGTACACATCTAACAAACCTATGTAGAAGCTTATACAACAATAGTGAATTCATAGTGAGAGCAAGTGAAGGACATACTGAACACTTCAGCATACGATCCAGCGTATGGCAAGGTTGTGTCCTGTCCCCTCTCTTGTCCATAACATATGTAGGCAACATATGTAAGGAAACCAACCAAACTGAAACAGCAAGAACACCGCATGATGAGAACACAGAAGAAGAAGCATCTGCAAATTATACCATTAGAGAACTACTGCTTGCGGACGACCAAGCACTAATAGCAAAATCAGAAGCTGAATTACAAAACCACATGAATAGTCTGAACGAAATGTGTAGGGAACATAACATGAAAATTAGCACAAGTAAAACAGAGGTAATGACTATAACTAAAGAAGAAGAAACAACAAGAATTCACCTAAACGAACATCCTTTGAAACAAGTAAAGAGTTTCAAGTACCAAGGAAGTATAATATCATCAAATGGCAAATCAGAAAACGAGATCGAAAATAGATGCAATAAGGCAAACCAACTCAATGGACAAATGGCACCAATACTAAAGAACAAACATGTATCAATAACTACTAAGAAAGCACACAATCTTCCTACCAACTCCATGTTACCAATGCCAAACCTGGACAATGACAGAAAAAGAGAAAAGAAAAATCACAACAATAGAAATTAGATTCCTGAGAATAATACTCAATGTATCAAGAAAAGATAAGATCAGAAATAACGAAATCAGGACTAAAGTTGGGGTTATAGCTGCACTAGATTTTATTAGAGGGCAGCAAGTCAAATGGTTTGGCCACGCAAGTAGGTTACCAACTAACAGTATACCACAGCAAGCAATGATGTACAGACCAGATGGAAGCAGAGAAAGAGGCCGACCACGTAAACAATGGACGCAGGGAATAACAGAGTCCATTGGAATATCGATACATGAAGCCCATAAGCGGGCACTCTCCCGCTGTTTATATTTCACCTCGACACCGCAAGGTACAAGAGCAACATGACGAGATGAGATGAGATGAGATGGGATGTCCTGGCAAGTCCATTTCTTTATGAACGGCCGGCTCACACATCCTTCGTTAGTAACCAACGCGATGCGATCTGCTGCCGAATCTCGCGCAGCTATGTTTCGTACGATAGTATACGAGATTACGAACAACGTCCTTAATCCCTCCGCCAGAGGGTTAAAACAGATGTTTACAATAAGAGGACTGGGTGCATGTCACCCGGATTTCTTCCAGATATCTCGGTCTCTCTAGGCAGAGCCTGGCGAAAACACAAGACAGCACGAACTGCGAAAACAATGCACTGGCAAACCGAATGACGGAGGAGTGGGAATACGGGATATTCTGATGATTTAGGGTTTTTCTGATGTTATTCATTCACTGAAACGTGTGAATTACTTATATTAGATTATAATTGTTGTCGGGTGTTAGGGAAAATCTCAAAGAGTTAGAGGACAACTAGAGTTCCTCTTTCCCAATGTGATCCTGACCCGTTATAATTTTAATAGCCTTCCCTGGCTCAATTGCTTGAGTCCATAAATAGAGTCCCTGAGAGCCAAGGAAGTCCTCAAGGTGAACAAGGAAAGGATTTCCTCGAACAATAATAATATTCTTGTGGAGGTTCCTTCTCCCTCCGCTCTCAGCTAAATAATTAATATCTAGGGTATATTAATTAATAACAACAATAACGTAAATACTCAAGGAATTCTGGTAACACTCAATAGTGGACATGAAATCTCTTTTATATTTAATAAACACAACAAACTGAGGTATTGGTCATTCTGTTTAAAAAGATAATAATAATAATAATAATAAATAATAATAATAATAATAATCCATTCCAAAGGGATGTTTTATGTGTTGTGTTTTGTTGTTTGTCCATCAAGAATGATGATGACCATTCATTTCATCCAGTGGGGTTGAAGGTATGGAGCCGTGGGTTCTAAGATGGCTGATAAGACCTATTTTGGCTCGAAATGTTCTTTGACAATGTGGACAAAGAATGCTTGACGTCTCTGGAGGAGGATTTCCTGCAGTGGTTTTTCTGTCCTGCCTTTTCTTCACAGCTCTTGCAGTCTGGTTGCCTCACATATGACTGCACCTTTGCGTAATGATGCACGCCACGAATTTCGGTCTCTGGCTGCAGCCTCCCAGGTGTCATGATGAATTCCAAAAGCATCCAGTGAAATTTTCAGAGTGTCTTTAAAGCGTTTCCTCTAGCCACCTTAGGAGCGTTTACCACAACGTAGTTCGCTGTAAAAAATTCGTTTAGGGAGCCTGTGATCTGGCATGCAGTCAAGTGACTAGCCCAACGAATCTGATTCTTCATCAGTATAGTGTGGATACTGGGCATGGATGCTCTTTCTAGGACTTCAGTGTCTGGAATCTTGTCTTGCCATTTAATCTTCAGTAGCTTCCTTAGGCAGACTGTGTGGAAGTGGTTTAATTTCCTAGCGTGTCGCTGATAAACAGTCCAGGTTTCACAAGCATATAGCAGTGTGGATATATGACGTTGGATGAAGAATGCGTTGCGCGATGACTTGGATTAAAGTGAGGAAGAGTTGCGCAATTCATCGACCTCACTCTCTCGCCTGAGTCCATCCGAGTCCAGTGGCAAGACAAGTTGAGACGACTGGAGACGAATACAGGTGCAGTGGATGACCAGGGCGCTCTACGTGCCTTGCCGTGCTCATTACGTTCCACAACGCTTTGCAGGTAAACGCCGTCTTGCCCGTTGAATCAGGAATGATTTCTTCCGCGCAGTCTGCCGAATCCTGTCTTCACATGCTGGGTAGGCATACACTAGTTTACCTCTTGGTTGGATGTTATGTAAAATACATTAATGTCCCATTCACTTTAAAAAAGAAACACCAACATAAACCTCAATTCCCCAGTGAGTTAAATTATATATATATATATATATATATATATATATATATATATATATATATATATATATATATATATATATATATATATATATATATATATATATATATATATATATATATATATATATATATATATATATATATATATATATATATATATATATAAGTTGAGCTATATTAAGTATAAAGACTTCTCGTAAACTCAAGTCTACCCACTCCAGGATCTATGGAACCCATTTGTAAAAAAAAAAGGTTCAGTGGAAATAAATATATTGAGTTCTCAGAGTGAGTGTTGATCTGGTCCAGGTAAGATAATAGTCGATTAGCCTCTCATATCACAAGTCCAAGTAAAGGTCCCCTGTTTTATTTATGGCGATACAGGTTTACCTGTCCTAAATGGTTAGATGAAACTCTAGTTGGTGCTTTCTTTCAGAATAGTCTTCTTCATTTCTCCAGCCAGGTGCCTCCATCAAGAGTCATATCTGGATCTGGATAGATCTAACTACTACCTGAAATTCAAGTATCAAAACATATATCTACTGATATCATCGATACATCTATATGATCATTTGAAATGGAAGAAGGTAAAACCCCAAAGAAAAAAGGAAAATAAACAAAGGGAATTTTGACCTCAGGGAAAATTAACCAATCCTCTATCAGAGGGCGCTCAAGGTTTAGACTACCAGATAAGCAGTGGCATCTTCGCCCCTGCCTGTCACCCATGGTCTCCATGTTGAATAATACATTGATCGATTCGGAATTTGATAACCATGTTCACCATTCCCCTTTGTACATAATTATTTTCCCTAGTTATCACTCCATTGCCGACCTAGCTGGCCTAAGGGTTAAACGACTTTCTCCGTAATCCCGTTTATCCACGTAGGGTAACGCAGCGAGCGAGAATTGGAAGCGGTTCTCGTCGCGTTGGTAACTTACGGTATACGTGAGCCGGCCGCTCAGAAAGCAATGGCAAACTACCGAGCGTAATCTTGCCAAGAAATCAACGACAGGGGTAAAATGCTGTTATTGACAGCGATGTCCTGTAAAGGATATGCGGGGAAAAAATCCCTCCATTTAAAAATAAAAGGCCCCACACATTAAGTGTCTTAATTCCTTCGCTAAATACAATGAGTCCTTTATTTATAAAAAAAATTTAAGAACAGTATGGCATCATCTCCTGTATAACATTCAGGTGGGTTCCTCCCAATCATATGCTTTCAGGAGAAGCACCCTTCCTTTTCTTCAACATGTAGGTTTACCTTTACCTTACTCATTAATACGATTTATCATCATCACACATCAAACACAATTCAGGGAACAAAAGCATATAATTGGAACATGAGTGATATGGAATACAGAGTGGCGTCATGCGTAAAGGCACCTAAATTATCAATTAGTGTATGGGTACCACTATCATCTTCTACTCCGATACAAGTGGCAGTATGCATCAGTTTACCTACTATCAGGCGATTGATTGATTGATCATACTCATCCTCGGTATGCCACTTCTCCTCATCCAATCGACAATCATTCAACATAAATCATAACCATACTTGCATGGATGATGAATAGGCATAATTAGGTGACTCACAATCAATAAGGTAAAAGATAAATCCATACATTTAACACCGATGAAGTCACAATTGAATCATTACATAATTGCTTCCATAGAACACACAGGATTTTATGATAGCACATAGGGAACTATTTACATTTAATGTGCCCATGTACTGTTTCTAGGACGAATTACACTAATTCCTCCTAACTAGTAAATGCACATTTAAGATAGTTCTTTACTACTGAACTATGGATTTTAACCTCCTAAATCCTACGTTAATCACTAACACCTAAATCATTACTGACTTAGCTTAACTGCTTAAGGAGTAAAATACACAGCCTAAGCATAATGCTTATGCTTACATAGAAGCTGCATAACTAGAAAATAAAACCTCACTATGGGTTAAAATAGTGCACAGATTATCTGCGAACTGCAACATTTGAATATAGTGCTTAGTTTCTCCTGAAATAAGTTCTTAAGGACTAACAACATTGTTATAGCACACAAACTTACAATTTTCTGGGAAAGGAGCATAACTATCATAATATTACAGTGTGCTTACCTTCAACATAGTTGAATGTCTTCGTCAAGCATAGAGTCGTCAGGTTTCAGGCTCCAGACTAGGTTTTTGCTGTCTTGGTTCGCTGCTGCTAAATAGGCTGGCACTTCTCTCTCTCTCTCTCTCTCTCTCTCTCTCTCTCTCTCTCTCTCTCTCTCTCTCTCTCTCTCTATCTCTCTCTCTCTCTCTCTCTTTTTCCTCTATCGGAGTTGGCTAAACTTCAGATGGATTGTTGTGTAGAGGACACCAAGCCGTCAGTTCCAGTGGACTTTCTCCTTTTGAGCGATTGCTGAAGGGTTTTTTTTTTTTTTCGTTTTACACACACTGCACGTCTGCCGGTCTTCACTCCATTGTTAAAGTTTCTCGGTTGCTGTATTTTCTGCCCTTCCTAGACTGGGCCCTGACGTCATTCCTGGTCGTGACTAATGGTTGAGCTCCTTTTCGGCTATATTTAAATTACTGTCGTTCCATTTTCGAATCAGAGCTCTTTTTCAAATTAAGAAGATGTAAATTTCATCTTTCTTCTTAAATTATGGGAGCTACTTCCTTCATTTTTAAATTTTAATTTAATTCTTATGATGGTGGTTGTCAGCGCTGTTGCTAACTGGAGGATAGTGCGGGGAAATTCAAACAGCGATGTGGCGGCTTACAAGATGTGTACTATAATTGTTCTATTTTGAAGCTAAGTGTCATAAATAATTACGAGATCCATACAAAACATGGCAGGAATATCCGTTGGTGGGCATAATGCAGACAACCTACGTTATGCTGATGAAATGGTCCCAGTCTCAGGACATGAAACACAGTTACAAGAAATGAAGGATACAATTGCAACACCAAGACAAAACAAATAACATAGTCCCAGTAACAGTAAAACATAAGTAATGGTAATTACGAAGAAAAATTGTCTTCCCAAATACAGTATCAAAGTGAACTCATCCAGTCTAAATAAGTCAATATATTTAAGTATTGTATTTGTCACTCGAGATGAGTGAAAGAGTTTTTAAGAGCTATATTGGGCCAGTACTGATGAACGGAAGCGAATCGTAAGCAATCAGTAGAAAAAAAGAAGTTCTGTGTGACAGCTGCTGAGATGTGGTTTTATAGAAGAATGATGAGAACACCATGAAGGCTGGAAGGTTTGAAAAAAACCAAAAATAAAAACACGAGGGCATTCTGACAGAAGTTAACTGACAACGTGAACTGGTTACTCGTATCAGAAAATACCAGTCCACGTTCTTCTAGTATGTCCCGAGAAAGGGAAAACTGGAGCATGTCGTAACAACGGGAAAGCTTGAGAGAAGAGGAGGTGGGGGGGGGGGGGATAGACAAAGAGAGCAAGTGCTGGACAGTTTGACATCATGACATGGGGGAACATCAGTATCAGAAATGAACGACAGTACACTAGACAGAAGGCTGTGGACAGATATGATCATTAACGCCACACGGTATGGACTATAAGAAGATTGGCAGTACACGAGACAAAAGGATGTGGACAAACATGATCGCTATCTCCACGCGGTTTAAACTATAAGAAGATTGGTAGTACAGGAGACAGAGGGATGTGGTCAGACATGATCACTAACGCCACGCGCCAGGGACTATAAGATGATTGGTAGTACATGAGACAGACGGCTGTGGACAAACATTATCGATAACTCCACACGTCATTAACTATAAGAAAATCCTATGTATCTTTGTCTTGTTTTTCATTTATGAAAGCGACTTTGTGCAATAAGTTCTCTTGTGTTTGTGCCTGCCTTTCCTTTCGTCGAGTATCCTAATTACATGTCCTGTTCATTCGTTATTTCGCTATAAGCTCGACAGTTAAAATATATACTCGTTTTGAAAACGCTAAAAGTAATGACTTGGATTGATATTTGCTGCGATGTATCTGGCATAACTTCAACAATTCAATAAGCTCAATTCAAACGAGTGTAGGGTTTGCAGAAACAACCCAGCAATGAAGCATCAACGGAATAGCAATAACAGAGTCGAAGGTCGGCAAATCAGTTGATGAAGGCCAAGTTTATTTGCCCACATTGTCGTGCTGCATAATCAAGCATATAATTCAACATTCACAAATAGTCATTATTTGGTTGTTTCGGGATTTGAAATTTAAATATTGAGCACAACCCACTACTGGCAACGCTGATCGTATTCTGGTATGAACCTCAGGCCTATCCACGTCAATTTGGAAGCACTACACTCGAGTCTCGCTCTCGTTTGAGCTCGTCAATAGTGCACATCCCCGACCGAATCCGGAAACAAGCCCCGGATCACCGGTGTGTGAGCATAGCCTACGATGGGTGACGTTGTAATGTGCTGTTATGATAATTTGGCGTGTCCAGCGTGTGCCGCGTGGTTACACACCCGCTTCACACGCCGGTGATCCGGGGCTTGTTTCCGGATCCGGTCGGGGATGTGCACTACTGACGAGCTCAAACGAGAGCGAGACTCGAGTGTAGTGCTTCCATATTGACGTGGATAGGCCTTAGGTTCATACCAGAATACGATCAGCGTTGCCAGTAGTGGGTTGTGCTCAATATTTAAATTCACAAATAGATTGCGACAGGGTCTGTGATTGCCAGACGGGACGGTCCTCCTAATCTTATGAATAATCTTATGAATAATCTTATGAATAATCAACCATTGACCATGCTAGTCACTGACAACTATCAATTTAGTACCGCAGTCCTTCTGTCCTCTGTAAGGTTGCCAAAGTGTCCTTCAGTTGTGACATTCTAAGTTTTCGTTCATATATTCTGCATCTGTCCAAACTATTTATCTTAATATGTAAGATGCCATCTTATTCGGGTTCTCTTTGCTGATAAATGTTGGCCATGAATACGGTTGTCCTGGCAGTAAATATGTGTATAAGTTCCAGACAACTTCAACGTGCTGCCTCTCTGTTGGAGCTCTGTGATCCGAATTCCTTGTTGTTATTGACAAAAATTCTGACGTGATCTCCGTTCTACATCAGCCGATTGGATACTCTTAACTATTGGTTTCGCGATTTTTCCGCACATTTATTATTGCGTCAAATTCTCTGTCCTGCTACTTGGCATTTAACAATAAGAAAAATCTATGTATCTTTGCCTTGTTTTTCATTTATGAAAGCGACTTTGTGCAATAAGTTCTTTTGTGTTTGTGCCTGCCTTTCCTTTCGTCGAGTATCCTAATTAGATTTTCTGTTCATTCGTTATTTCGCTATAAGCTCGACAGTTCAAATATATACTCATTTTGAAAACGCTAAAAGTAATGAGCTGGATTGATAACACCCGAAACAATCAATTCAGCAAATGATGCGTGGTAAACCTATATTTTTCTGCGTGTCATTTGCTTTCACAGTTAACCGACATTGATTGATTGTTATATAGCTGGAAATAATTACCAGTCAATACGTATTAACTTACGTAACTGTTTATTCTTACGGTCTAGCGAGTTTTCACAATGAATCTCCATGTGTCGCTATGATATGCGATACACAATTGTAATTCATGGATATACGGTATGTGTTACTATTTAATAATGATATCCATGTGTCACTGTAATTTGCGATACACAACTGTAAAACTGGATATTCATAATATGTTACTAATTCATAATAATATCCAGGTTATGCTGTAATAACTGATACACAACTGTAAAAGTGGATATACAGTATATGTTACTATTTCATAATACTATCCAGGTTACGCTGTAATAACTGATACACAACAGAAAACCGGATAAACGTTTATGTTACCATTTCACAATGACCTCCCTGTGACAGTGCAATATGCGATACAACTTGTAACTCTAAACGCCGGATGTATGGCAGCTGTTGCCATTTTGTGAGTGAACTTGTTCTGTTCATTATCTACGGTACCTGCGGTGATTAAATTAATTTGAAGCACCTCTCTCACGTGTACCTGAATTATTACTTGTGGTGTACGTTATTACAGATACACAAAGGAACGAATTAAATTTATGTTAATGTAGTCACAAATTGGGCACGCAGGCACGTTTTACATTCGGCCCTTCCAACTACTCATCTTTCACACATCAACTATCAAATTGTGCACGTTACATTCACATATAAAACCACAAACCCACAGGACGGCAAACCTGATTTAAAAAACGCCCGCTAAAGTCGGATATGTTGGTCTAAGGGTTGTGGCCCAAGTGTGCATAACGAGACACACCGCAATTACGTCTGAAAACCACTCCGGATGAACACAGAAGAAGAAGACATCAAAACGAACATTGTGAAATGAATGGTGTTAACATAAGCAAAGTTCAACTGCGTTGTTAAGTGATAATGAGTAGATACGTGATAAGAAGTAGAGAAGAAAGAGATATAAGGAGAAGAAACCTTGCATCGGCCCCAGAAATAACGAGAAAACCATAAAAAAATAGGTTTGGACCAAATATTAGTACACAATGAAATGAACAAGTGTGAAAACATCTAATTTACGCTCACTGAGCTTTAAGATCGCGAAAGATGCCACGAAACAAAACAAAAAATACGATGGTCCTAGTATGACGATATATCGTCCTTCTATCCAAATGCGAGGTCGCATTTAGAGATACATTTTTTTAAAGTTGTATATCCTTTACAAGACGTTGCAGTCAACACCAGCATTTTATTGCCGTTGTTGATGTGTCAAATTTTACGTTCAGTAGTTTGCCATTGTTTTCCGAACGACCAGCTCCCATACGAACACGTTAAAACCAGCGAGACATGGTCCGCTGCCAAATCGGTCACCGCTGTGTTTCGAAAGCGGGTAAGCGGCATTACGAATAGCCTCCGCAATGCCATCGCCACGGAGAACGTTAGCGATATATTAGCCTTCGGTATTGAATCAGTGACCGTGTGAATAAAACTAGAGGAACTGCTGTAAAGCTGTGGAAATGTAAACAGTATTAAACAGTATTAAACTGGATAACTTAGTGACAACTGGCAAGATCGAAGGAAACAGACCAAAGAGGAAGACCGAGAGGAAAATACCTGGATGGCATGGCCACATGGCATGGACGAGACAGGAACACTAAGCTGATCCACGACTCTGGTGATCGAGTGAAATGGCGAGTCATGACCGCCCACGCTTTCCGGCATGGCACATGATTGATTGATTGATTAAACACCACGAAGTAATGCAGCATTACAAACCACAGTTACTGACAACTGATTAAATTAAATAATCACACATGTATTGTTTAGCCCTCACTGAGGTAGAAGAAGGAAGTATATGCTAGAGGGCACGCTAGACATTATAACAATTGAAAGTTATTGTTACCGAGCGGGATACAATATGCATGATGTCTAGTACGTCCTCTGATCTCTGCTTCCTTCTTCTACTTCTATCAGGGTCAAACAATACATGTCTATTGACGGTCTCCGTGGCAATGGACTTGTGGACGCGATTCGTAATGCCGCATACCTGTGTTCGAAACACAGCGGTGACCGATTTGGCAGCAGAGATTGTCTCGCTGGTTTAAACGTGCTGGTATGGGAGCCGTTCGTTCAGAAAGCAAATGCAAACTACTGAACGTAAAACTTGTCAAGACATCAACAACGGCAATAAAATGTTGGTGTTGACTGCAACGTCATGTAAAGGATATGAAACTTAAAAATAATACATGTGTGTTATTTATGAACTGTCTTAGTGACCCTCAAAGTGTTCCCCAATTGATATTATTGAAAATTAGCATTTAACAGCAAATAAATGCACAAAACGCAACATATAAACACGGTAAAGACACTTCAGTGACTACATTAATTAAGGCATAATAAGCCGATGAGAAGAAAGGAAAGAGGACAAAAATGATAACAATGAAAAGAAGATGAAAAGACGAATAACATGCGCTACTTATCTCAGAATCACAGATTGTAAGACTAAAGTGAATCTTGATGTTGATGCTCTTATATGGACAGCCGTGAGATTCTGTGGTGTAATAGGAACGGGGTACCAAACTAACGAGAACAAGGAAAGAAGCAGAAAAAGGCAGTCCATGGATTTGAGACAGGAACGTGAAATTTGGCGGCTACCCAATCTAGACGGTGGTTAGACAGTTAGTTGTAATGGCAACAAAGAGTATACAAACTAAACTTATAAAAACTTAACTAACAAAGCAAGAATAACAGAAAGGCGTTCATCATCTCTTTTTATTCCTCTAGTACCCTGCGATGTCGAGATGAAGCAAACACAGCGGTGGAGTGCCCGTGTATGGGCTTCATATATAGAGGTTTCCATCGCTTACATGGTGGCCTCGTCTTCTGCTTCCATGAGGTCTGTATGTCATTGTTTTATTTTTGTTCAAAAGTTCTTCTACAACACACATACTGAAGAACAATAAACAAACAAAGTAACAACCTCTAAAGACAACTGCAGTTTAGAATACAACACTTACTAACAAACAGCTCGAACTACCATTTGCAATAATAAGACGGTACAGCCAGTTGTGAAACACCACAGCGTTATCATATCAAGCCGATGTTACCAAATAACCGAATTCGACAGATGTGACATTGAATTAAACAGCTAGCTTAAACTAGTCTTACCAGAGAGAGAGAGAGAGAGAGAGAGAGAGAGAGAGAGAGAGAGAGAGAGAGAGAGAGAGAGAGAGAGAGAGAGAGAGAGAGAGTGGGGGGAGGGCGAAGAGAAGGTATATTTGTATGAATGAATGTTTGTTAGTGTGTTTGTGATTGTATGTAGGTATGTGTGTGTGTGGGGGGGGGGGGTGTATTTGTGGTATTGAAATGGTGAATAACTGTGAGTGTTTGTGTAAATGATGTATGCATGTAAGAATGTGTGTATGTAGCTATGTATGCTTGTATTTATGTATGTGTGAGTGTCTATGTCTGATCATGTGTATGTGTGTCCATCTGTCTGCCTGCCTGTCTAATAGCATAGTAATATGAATGTATGGTCATAATATTTCTTTATTTCTTCCTTTTTCGCAACAATGGAACTTATGGTGGATGGCGACCTCTCGAACATGCGGCTGATTTCAGCAATCTTAATACCGCTCTCGTATTTTATTATATACAAGTGATGCTCACACAACGAAAACCAATGACAAACTGAGCACAAGAACGCGCGGGACCCTTTAGTTTCGCAAAATTAGCAGCAAGGTGATGTGGGCACGCCGTCGAAATCCGAGGCAACCGACGAAAACCGAGACACATTTTTTGCGGGGGGACAATCGACGAAAACCGAAATCGACGATAACCGAAGGCAACGAAAACCGAGGTTCTCTCTCTCTCTCACACACACACACACACACACACACACACACGCACACACACACACTCATACACACATACATACATACACACACACACACAAACTGTTAAGACTACAAGATTGAAGTATAGAGTTAAGTTTTCTATTATTCTATAACTGGAATGTTATAATCAGCCGTCTGCATTTTGTACATCTGTATTCATTATATTCAACAATAAGTGGCAAAATTGTCATGATGGATGTTATCAGTTATCAGTTATCAGTTGGGGTATCTTCACTGCATTCCGGACATGTCCATAGGTGCTCAGATCCTCCCCCCATCATATGCATCAGCATCCGGTGGCTAATAGTGCCCGTTCTGTGTTGGTTGACGAGGCGCTTGTGTCTACTAATCCAGATCTTCCCCGGCTCTTTTTTTTTTTTTTTTGGTTGCATATCCCTTACAGGAGGGCTCCCTGGCCGAGCAGTTAGCAGCTTTCTCTGTTAATCCCGAATACTGTCGTGGTTGACGTGAGCGCACGAGAATTAGAAGTGGTTCGAGTCGCGCTACTGACTTATGAGAGTATGGAGCCGGTCGCTCAGAAAGTCGTGGCGTGCTAATGAGCGTAATCTAGCCTAGGAATCAACATACAGCTGAAAGATGCTGGTGTTGATCGCAGTATCCTGAAACAGGATGGAAACGCGGGAAATAAAATCCCTTACAGGACGTTGCAGTCAAAGTAAGCATTTTTCAGCTGCTGATGATGTACTAGGCTAGGTTTACGTTCAGTAGTTTGCCATTGATTTCTGAACGACCGGCTCACACATCCCCGTAAGTTATTAGCGCGTCGCCAACCGTTGCCGATTCTCGCAGCTGCTGTTTTCAACACGCGGATATACGGGATTACGAACAATGTCGTTAACTACTTGGCCAGGGAGACCGACTTGCTCATTATCTTCAGTAACATTCATCAGCTCTGCAAGGCTACACTTGTCGCTTCTTTACTATTGTTAGACTATGAGTTCTTTTCTCTGTCTCTAAGATGCCTGACTACATCTGATTCCTGGGGGTTGCATTTTGCGACAAGAAACATTCATAGTGAATTACATGGTCTGACTTAGTATGTTGCCCATGTTTCTTAATTATAAATATTTCTCTTTAGAAGTCTCTATGTGATTTTTTATTTTAATTTTTTTTAATTTTTTTTTTGGTGGGGGGGGGGGGGGGGGGGGGGGGGGGGGAGGGGGGGGGGGGGTGTTGTTTTGTTTTAAAAGCTATATTTTAGTAGTTCGCCATAAAGCCAATTGCATTGCATGTTTAGTTAAATATTCTTAAAGTTTGCCTTCCCAAGTCTTTGTGTGCATGTGTGTCCGTCTGTCTGCCGGCGTGTCTAATAACATAGTAATATGAATGTACGTTCACAAGACCAGACTGACATTCTGAATGCTTTACGAGAAGTAAATCGTTCGCAAGAACCAAGTGATGACTGTGAATCTACAACCATGGTCAGGATGCGAGAACAGCAAGTTAAAAGAGGTGTGGCCAAACAAGAACACTGTCGCAGGAAGCCAGAGAAGATTAATAAACCAACACAGAACTGATGTCGTGAGCCGCAACACGCACCTGGATTTACTGAGGAAGGGATCAGAGCACTTATGGACTGAATGGTTCGATGTGCAATGAGGATGATCTGTCGACTAACTAACTAACTAGCTTCCCTAGTCTTTGAGTGTCCCCAGTCTACTACAACACTGGTATCGATAAATATGGTTTTCTTTCTCTAATCCTCGACTGTCCCCAGTCTAATTACAATACTGGTATAGATAAATAGGGTTTAATTTATTGAATATGTGACTGTCCTCAGTCTACCTACTACACTGGTATCGATAAAATGGGTTTGCTTCCCCTAGTCTTTCTGTGCCCACCGTCTTCCTACAACACATATATCGATAAATAATGTTTGCTTTCTCTAATCAATGACTGTCACCAGTTTAACTACTATACTGGTATTGATAAATGTGATGTGAGTTCTCTAATCTTTGACTGTCCACACAGTCTACCTACAACACTAGTATCGATAAATAAGGTTTGCTTTCTCTAATATTTGACTTTCCAGTCAAACCACAACACTAGTATCGATAAATAAGGTTTGCTTTCTCTAATCTTTGATTGTTCACAGTCTGCCTAAAACACTTGTATCGATAAATAGGATTTGCTTTCTCTAATCTTCGACCTCCCGCAGTCTGTCTACTAGACTGGTGTCAATATATAGGGTTTGCTCACCCTATTCTTTAAATGCTTCATATCTATTCTCTACGGTCGCTGTTTATTACACACACAGGTCAATTGCATTACTATTCTTCTCTCTCTCTCTCTCTCTCTCTCTCTCTCTCTCTCTCTCTCTCTCTCTCTCTCCACCCCGCCCCTTTTTTTTACCCCCCCCCCCCACCTCCCCCACAGTCTTTTTGGGACTCGGTAGCTCACGGGCGAGTGAGAATGTGACTGTCAAGAAATTGCATTTGACTAACATCAGTATCAAACATGTCTGGCAGTACACGAGACAGAGGGATGTGGGCAGACATGATCACCAACGCCATATGGCATGGACTATAAGATAAAGAACGACGTCATTGTTAAGTAGACGCATCACAGTTAAGACATCAGAGCGAAGAAAACAGTGATGGTATTACATAAAGTCGCTTAAAAGTCGACAGGGTCGACTTCATTGCACCGGGTTTTATCCCATATGGCTCGGTCTCTTTCCGCAGCTCGGAAAGCGTCGCACAAAGCACGAACTCCGTAGCTTTTAGCAACGACCCACAGGAGTCTCAGAAACATTTAACTCGTAAACCGAAGGGTGTGGCCCGGAATCGAACCCACAACCTTCGGAGCACGAGCCAAACGGCTTGACCACTTCGCCACAGAGGCTCCCGATGGTATTACATATAAGACATCACCATATGTATTACAATACATATCATAAATAAACGATACCTTAGGGTGTTCGAGATTTTCACAGTATATCTACTTATTGCTATTGTTAACTTGTCGTCTTGATAGACGAAAGTTTGTTACACTATACTTCAGCAAAGACATAATAACTACATCCCATTGTGAGGACCAGGGATGGAGTTATACCTATCCATAGCACAGTCTGAACTAAATTGTAGACACCATGTGCTGCCAATGCAGTATGATCCCTCTCTCGATCTGCCTAGTTTACTCCAGAGGAAAGGTAATGCCTGTACATCTGGAACAAGACCAGCTGCAGAAGGTCTCTAACAGATAATGAACAATAATGACTGCCATAGAATATGACAATCTGGCGTGAAAATAATGAAGTATGTGTGACATATGCGAAAATGGGAAATATTACAAATAGAGACACCGTGATGTTTGTTAACTAGTTTCGTTTCCACTATAAGGTATTGTTCGCTATAAGGTGTGAACTTGTAATTTCTGTTAACCGGGTTTGAGCTCCCTATACAGTTTCTACACTGTGTGTTTGCAATATCTCTCGTTTCACAGGCGTCACACTAACATAACTGTTTTCACATCATTGTCTCTACGCATACTAACGTCTTCACTAGGCTTTAGAGACACTCTGACGATCTCACTAACAGCTTTCGGAATTCATCAAGTCAATGGGGATACTGCTGCCAAAGACCAAAATGTGTGGCGTATATCATTACACAATGCTGTAGTCCATGTGAAGCAAACATGACTACAAGAACTGTGAAAAATAAATAGGCTGGACCAAAAAACAAACAAACAAAAAACCACCGAAGGAGATCTTCCTCCTGGAATGTCAAGCATTCTTTGTCCACATTGTCGAAGAACATTTCGAGCCAAAATAGGCCTTACAAGCCATCTTAGAACTCACGGCTCCATACTTTCAACCCCACAAGATGAAATAAAGAGTCACCACCATTCTTGATGGACTAACAACACTACTTGGCGGTCGATGTGATACTGATGACACCACCCATCCAGTGCCGATTGGTCTATAAATATGAGTCTAGCACCATATGCCTGCGTGCCCAATTCTTAACCCTTTGAAAATAAAGTTTGATTGTTTGTTTGTTTACATAATAAGCCTCAATGCTGTAGAAGGGTAATTCTGTTTCATTTCTTTTGACAATACGAGATAAATTATTATATAATTCTAAATATAATATAGGACGATATTGTAATAATAGTTTTGCGTGGAAGTAACAATTTCACAGAAAATTAAAGATAGCAGAGGGATGTAGGATGTATCCCAGGGAGATAGAGATATCCAATTATAGGAGATAATTCACAGTGAAGTAGATATATCAAAGTGAAGTCGATATAGAATACTGATGTTAATATATCGCATTGAAGTAGATATAGCAAGTGAAGTAGATATAGCACAGTGAAGTAGATATAGCACAGCGAAGTAGATATAGCATAATGAAGTAGATCATGACATTGAAGTAGACACAACACAGGAAGGTAGATATAACACAGTGACGTAGATATATCATAGTGAAGATCTTATATCACAGTTAAGTAGAAATAGCACATTGAAGTGAGATATGTCACATTGAAGTAAATATAGCACTGCGAAGTAGACATCATAGAATTGTAAATATATCCGCATAGAGATGTGGATACATCAAGGACGCATAAAGATGTCTCATCTCATCTCATCGTGTTCCTTTTGTACCTTGCGGTGTCGAGGTGAAGTATAAACAGCGGAAGAGTGCCCGCTTATGGGCATAAATATATCTGACTGAAGTAGATCTATCAGAGGGACATAGAGATATCAAAGAGAAGTAAAAGTATCATAGCTGAGTGAAGGGATAGAAAAGTAATTGATATACTATTAAAAATATCGCGGTAAACCAGAAACATCAATAGTATCGCATAACTGTAAACTCAAGAAGTAATTAATGATACAGAAAAACCCAGGAGCAATTTTTACCAGAAACAAACGATTACCGTAAACTGATCAGAGAGTTGAGTTGAGTAGAGTGGAGTTGAGCTAAGAACAGACATCACTGCACTCAGGATATTCCCATACGTGATCCGTTCCCTCGTTCAACAGCCAGCGAAGAGTCTTACTGCTAATCATTCCCACCGCTATCTCATTGAAAATTCGCCTGGTTTTCACTCTCAGTTTTGAGATTTTTCTCGAAGCCCTCACGATCCTACGCAATATCATTCTTTCAACATACGGGTTCCAAATCTGTTTCCCCGCCTTCTCCACCTAGTCCCTCAGGCGCTCGACCACCTCTCCCTTATCCATAGGCAATATATCACCCAGAGGTACATTCCCTGCCAGCTTAACAGCTTGTTCATTCCCCCGAACTTCCGCATGGCCAGGGGAAAAGATCCTGATCTGTAACCTTTGAAGCGAGGATAACCATTCCACACGAAACATTCCTTTCTACATTTAACTAAGCATATTTCTAGAGTCCATGCTGATTCGAGAAATTAATGGGAAACTGTCAATAATTTTCGGCACGTTATGAGGAGGAACACACTGTAAAACTTAGTAACGACTGGCAAAATTGATGACAAAGAGCAAAAGTAGACAGAGAGACAACTCCTGGATATCTTGGCCACTTGGCATAATGGGAGCAGGAACAACGACCTGATCCAGACTCTAGTGGCCGTGTGAGATGGCGAACCATGACTGACTACACTTTTCGGCATGGCACATGAAGATGATGATGACAACGATAATAGATGCTACTTTGGTCAATATTCCACATAAAGGTAAAGAAATCTCATAAGGAGAACCACACTAAAGTTATCACATCAGGAAAATCACACTAAAGATATTACATCAAGAGAATCACATTAAATATCACATCAGGAGAACCACGTTAAAGATATCACATCTGGAGAATCACATTAAAGATATAACATCAGGAGAACCACATTAAATATCACTTCAGGTGAACAACATTATTGATATAAGATCAGGAAAACCACATTAAAGGCATCACATCAGAAGTACCACATTAAAATATCACATCAGGAGAACCAGATTAAAGATATCACATCAGGAGAACCACATTAAATATATCACATGAGTAGTGCCACATTGAATATATCAAATCAGAAGAATCACTTTAAAGATATCACGTCAAGAGGACACATTAAAGATATTACATTAACAATGTCACGTTGATTCAAAGATATCGCATTAAATGTACGATATTACAGTAAAGTAATTAAAATAAGGTTCCTGTAAGTAATTGTAATGCTACACGCTCGCCTGCCGAAATGGTGGTCAGGAGTTCGATCATAATCGGGTCGGATTCAAAGATTTAATAACTGACCTGGAATTCCAGCCTAAAATGAGTACCGAAGATGTATGTGGAAGTAAATGAAGCCGGGGTGATGCTAACCACTTAACCCAACCAGTTCCGGCCCGTCTATACAAGTATGGGTCTAGCATCATATTACCATTTAACCTTAAGTGGACTAAGGTAATGTTTTACTTACTTTCTTAATATTTCAGTGAAGAAAATATATCACAATGCTTTTTGAATATTATAGTGCAGTTATTAAAGTAGGGTAGCGTGTAAGTAATAGTATTACTAGAGTAAAGTAAAGGTACCGCATGTACGATAGTGAGAGTAAAGTAATAATTCAGCTGTTGTGCTACTTGTCTTGTACCCAGCTGTCAGATATATGATATCACGGCACTTACAGTAAGGCGGTGTGTAAGTAATCGATTACTGCAATAAAGTGAATATATCACATTGAACTTTAATGATATTAAAGTGAAGAGTTACTGTTAAACTATTCATCTTTTAACCAGCTGTCAAAGATATGATATCACAGTAAAGTTATACAGTAATAGTTTTACTGCAATAAAGTAAAGATTATCACATGACCGTTAATGGTAGAAAGTGAAGATTTTTACTCTTAAACTACTAAAGTTTTACTCAACTGTCAGAGATATACCATCACAGTAAAGTTATCACAGTAAAGTGGCGTGAAAGTAATAGTATTACTGCAATAAAGTGTAGTTATCACACGAATATTAATGCTAGAAAAGTGAAGATGTCATTGTTATACTACTCACCTTTTACCCAGCTGTAAAAAATGTTATGTCGTCTGCTTGTACTATCTCCAGGCAAGTGAGTTTCACATTTACAGGCACAGCCAATGTTTACAGACCCCACGAAAAGTACCCGTTTTGTGCCGCGTGCCCTTCACCTTCGCACTCGCTGGATCACTCACTTCTAGCACTCACCGTGAGCTCGGTCGTGTACGAACGAACGTGAGGGCATTCGCGCTTCGGCAGGTGTTTTTAATGGCTACGATCTACCGCATATATTGTTGATGGGAAAGTGTGTGTTATGAATAGTGTTGTGTGTGTCGTGTTGTGTTGTTTATCGATTTTATATGTGTATGTTGTTCTGGTTCTTTCGCTTAGACTAAGTAAGTTCCACTTGTGACTATTAAAACAACCTGAGTTATGCTCATGACATAACACTGGTAGCTGAAAGCTTAAGGGAGTTGAAGTAACTACTGGACATTGTATTAATGACAAAGTTAGCAGATTGTTCTTTTACAGAACATTGCAGTCAAGCCCAGCATTTTGTAAATATTTGATATTTATAATTCACTGCTTCGTTCAGGAGTTAGCTATTGGGATTACAGACGCATACCAGCGTTCGAAACACAGCTGCGGGCAATTTGCCTTGCATTGGTTTTTTTGTTTTGTTTTACGAAATAGTATGAGTGCCGGTCGTTCAGAAAGCAATGGCAACCTACTGAACGTAAACTTCCCAAGAGATCCCAACAGCAAGAAATGATAGTGTCGACTGCAACTTCCTGAAAAGGATACTGAACTAACTTTTTTAGTTAGCCATTGGTTTCTGAAGGCAAGACTGTTACGTCACATAAGTCATCGCAATGCCATATACTCCCACACCGCCTGCAGCTGATTTCCTACCCTGAACCCGATATTCGGGGAATTGTGAAATTGCGTTCTCTTATCCCTAATTCAAGATGCACAATTGTAGTAACAGATAGTGTAAAAATATATATCCTTGAATATCTAGAAACGAAAATCTATATTTCTATCAAAGAAAATATAGATGTCAAAATGCTTCACCAAGTCAAAAGTCAGTCCACTGCACTAGAAGCAGTAGGACGTATATGAACTACACTTACGTTCAAAGCGAAAGAACGCAAATAAAAAATAAACTAATTTCAAATAATTAGGGATATCGTAATATCAAATGGAAATACATGGCAGAGATTAAGTGCAGAACAGCCAAGCTAAAACTGCGTTTTAGGAGATAAAAAGTATCTTATAAAATATATCATTTTCATTGAATGTCAGAAAACTATTCTTGTTGTTGCTTCGCTCGTATTAAACTCAAGCGTTGTCGATACACGTGCAACAACTTCTAG
>JACEFZ010021346.1:80000-83346 GCA_014155875.1 Cepaea nemoralis
CTATCAGTACATCCATGATAGGATAATGCAACATTTTTTACTTGATGCCCCTGAGTATCAGGTTCAGTTCTCAAATTTAAAACCTAAACCTAGTGAGACTTTCATTGATTACGTCTCAAATGTTCAGAGTGTACTAAATAGGTGGCTTAAAGCAGCTAACATAGGAAAAGACTTTGATAGACTAAAAAATGTAATAGCCATGGATAAAGTCATATCCACTATACCATCTCCTTTTGCTAAATTTTTGCAACAGTCAGACATTGAGAACATAGAGCAGTTCGAAAAGAAAGGCTCTGCATTTTTTCTTCTAACAGAGATATTTTCAAGACCTCAAATGACTCTGAAGTAGTTTCTTTTGTGAAAGACCAACCTAAAAACTATCAGAGTAACAGAAAACCCTTTCAGAAAATCGACAAGAAAGATAGGAAAGTGTCTAAATGTATTTACTGTCAACTTTTGCATGACACTTATTCTATGTGTGACAAATCGCCAAACTACCCGGCGCATCTAGAAAATGTTATTAAGAAGCAACAAAACAAAAGATCTGCATACAGGCGTGCAATCAAATGCTTCATTTGTTCCAGCTACGGCCATTATTCAAATAAGTGCCTGGGCCGCCAACGTATGAAAGCCAACAATGCTATTTTGATTGATACATCTTCTGATAGTGGTAGTGAGACTGAGTGTGAAGTTGAAAATGTATTACCTTTTAAGCAATCTGAAGATGTGTGTTGTGTGAACGATGTATTAAGCTTTGACAATTGTGACCAATGTCACCAATTTCATGCAGACGGAAAATTAGAATGTGGGCATATTGTAACATCCTCCGTAGAGAATGCAAATGCAGTTATAGCCTCCAGAGGCAATCTATTGTTTCACTCTGCAATGGTCAATGATAAGCCATGCCGATGTTTGCTTGACAGTGGGAGTTCTATTATTGGTGTGAAAAAGGAACTTGTTAATCCAAAGGATTATACTGGTGACTCTGTAAAATGCCGTACTTTTTCTGGTAATATAGAAACCTATCCTCTGGCAAGAGCCCATATAAACACCCCGTTCCCTCTCTGGTACCTTACTTGTGCAATACTAGACAACCCTTGTACTGATTTAATTCTTGGGTGTCTACCCCAGCTAAGACACTGTACAGATGAAGAAATATCTGTCTGGGAGGAGAAGAATGGTTTCACTCCAGTGAACAGTGCAGATATCCTCAAACATCACAGTCCTAACAAAAGTGCCACACCCATAACACTTGAAACTGATCAAGACGTAATGGTGCTACTACCAGACAAGCATAATAAAATGTTAACTTCATGGCAAGGGCCTTTCAGGGTGACACAAAAACTTTCAAATGTTGACTATGAAATATCGATAAACGGACACTTAAAGATATTACATGTCAACATGTTGAAACCTTACATTTCACGACAAGAGACAGAAGTAGAGACAGACGAACACAGTGCACCTACATCTAGTGATCAGACGACAGACGTACACAACGCAACTACACTAGTTAGCGAGACTGGCAAATCCGACGATATCCATACACCTAGTGAGCTTACAGAATACGCACTTAGCACCACCACCGTACTGAATCAGGTAGACGACGACGGAATGGAACTACCTGTTCCCATTGTAGACAAGACTGCGACAATGGATAGCATACAGATAGCACAGGGATTAACAGACAGTCAACGACGACAATTAGTACAATTAGTGACAGAGTACAAAGACATATTTTCTGACATTCCAGGTAGGACGGACAGAATCGAGCACTCCATTCTTCTTTCGGACTCTAAGCCTAGTAATGCAGGCCGTACTCTATCCCCACTCAGCTATAGAGAAAATCTAATAAGGGAAAATTTTTAATTTAGAAGCTAGTGGGATCTCCAGAAATTTCATCTAGTACCGTTTCCCAAACGTTCTAGTTAAGAAAAAAGACTCCAAATTCGTCTGTTGGGGGGACTATCGAAAACTCAACAACGCACTAAGATCGACGCAGAAACAATTCCTTCCCGCGGGATCTGATCCTTGACATGTCCACCTCCAAATCTTTTCTAAAATTTGATTTACTAAAGGGGTATTTGCAGGTCCCCAGCAGACTCAAAACCCTTCTTTTCTGTTTTTCAAACCCTTTAGGACTTTCGAGGGGCGTTTCTTCCTTTCGGACTTCGAAAGCCCTGCCACTTTCGTACCTTAACTAGAGATCTACTGCATGATGACGAATACAGTGACTTATATAGATGATATATGTGGCCATACTGATGACGGGACAACACACTTACTAAAAGAGACGTTTTTTGATAGGTTGCGGCTCTTCGGTCCGTAAAACCCAGCAAATTTGAATTGGGCCAAAAGAAATTGACTTTTTGGGTCAGTCATTTCAAAAGGGTCAACTAAGACTGACAAAGAATTATTAAAAAAATTATGAACCTGACCATGCCTACCACAAAGAAGCAGGTCAAAAAGCTTTTGGGGTTAGAAAATTTCTATAGCAAAATTCTACCAAATTTAGCGGAAATTACAAATTATTTTCCAAAGTTTTAAAGCATCTGTAAAAATTTGATGTCAAAGATCCTTATTTAAATTTTTGCATTTTCAAAACTGAAAATCCCCTTTTTGTAAAGTACCAACCTCCGCTTGCTAACCTAGGGTGTTTTTTATCTTTTGGACAATGCCAGCGAACTCCATCGCTGCGGGACTAGGCCAATTTTTTGATGGCATCTTCACCCGTTTTCTAGGGGAGCCGTAAGATCACACCCGCTGAGTCCAATATTCCTATCAGAGTTGGAAGCCCTAAGCGTCATCTATGCGGGAGAAGCTAATCGATTTTTGGTGGGTGTTCACTTTATTGCCAGATGACAACTCCCCAATCACGGTCATACAAAGTGGTGTGCATCGGAATGACCCGGATATACAGGGGTCGCTTATTTACAAAAACTATACTTTAGTATAGAGCTATTAAGGGTAAGGACACATTCTGGCTGATACCCTTTGTCGACCATCTGAGGTAGAAACCAGAGATTCCACATAAGGTGTAGAGTATAATTGTTACAGTTTGTACATTAAATATTCTATGTAAAAATTGTAGAAAACATAACATTATGTGCTAAACTTGTACTAAGAAAAGTGACCTACCATGTGTCCGTAACATCAAAAGAAAAAACTGTGCTCCGGAAAACAAATATATCCCTGTAACTGGAACAGCTCGTTTTTACTAAGCTCCATACGTGTTCCGGTGAATAATTTTTGTTAAGCAGGAAAAAAAAAGTGTCAGAACAGTCCATAAAATAGACCGAAAAAAACGGTTCCGACACAACGAAACCAATCTACCCCTGGACCAATA
>JACEFZ010021347.1:2500-45000 GCA_014155875.1 Cepaea nemoralis
AACAGTTAAAGTGTGTAAACTTGGCACTAAGACACGAGGTGACAAACTAACCCGACATCGGGTCAATGAAGAGCGGAGTTATGTGGTCACGTGGCGCGCCCAGGTCAAAGCCGGAAAACGGTACGCTAGGACTGAGCTGGGCGTTAGACAAGGAGGTTGTGCTTGTGGAAGTTCTGTGTTTTGAAGGCATGTGTGCGAAGATTCCAGTTTGGAAGTGCAGGTAACTGTGAGAGAGTGTCGGTGGTCAAGACATCTATGAAGGAAGAAGTAGTACACTGAAGTAACCGACTGCCGATGGCCCAGTTCATGTTTGATCTACTGGGGCGAGAGAGCTGACCTGTTTTCTGAACACTGTGAATGACGGCGAGAGAAACACGCCATGACACAATGGGCACTTGTGTAATGTAAGTAACTGTTAACAGTTAGCAGTTACTTGTATATTCTGTTTTGTGCAACGACAACAGGAAATAAACACCGATTAGTAGTATTATGGGCACACTATTGATAGACAGTTGGTGGGATGGTCATGCCCAGAACACTGGAAGGCTAGATGCTGGTGGGGTATGATGGCGACCACGGTAAGGACTGTGATGTAATAAAGTGTTCATGTACTCTGAAGTCGCGTTATGGACATTGTTGTGTGCACGAGAGATTCGTACAGAGATCAAGCGAGCCTGTTGTGATATTTCTAAAATCTTCTAAACCCTAGACACAAAACCAAGATGTCGGACATGATGTGTGAGTTGTGGCTCTTGGCACTTGGTGTTCTTACGTCCGTTTGAGTGAACTCAGATACGATCAAGGGAAAATGTTTCATCAGTATAGTGTTGAATAGAGAACAATTAGAAAGAAATGTGTAAGATAATGATCTGCAAGTAATAAAGAAATAGAAAGTGAACACCAAGTGTAGAGGACAAAGAGTGACATGGTTCAAGGTTAAAAAAATGGCGACCATCGACAACAACAAAGTAAGCTCACGTCTCAACCTAACATCAAGTTAGATGAATTATGTATCGTATTACGTCTGTGTGCAGTGGCAAAGAACATATCAAAGAACTCTAATTTAAGATTTCAACTATTAAGTCAAGGAAACAGATTATGGCACTCAGCTACATAAACCATCATTCTATAGTCGTGTTCATGTGCTTCACGCACTATAGTGCTCCAAAGAACTAATCTCAGTGTTAGATTAAAGAACATTTTTCAGATCCAAGTTTCCAGTACCATGAGTAGTATGCTAGGCACTATCAACACCACTTTTTGAGGATCACCATTTTCAAGACCAAACTCCTACTGATTCCTGATCAACCCGGAATGCAGTGAAGCTGATCCATACCATCTTTTGAAGAATCCTGAAGTGGAGCCAAGCATCTGGACCAAGCCACCAAGGACACCGGAGCTGAATTTATACAGGTTAAGCTATTTTCACTTGATTTGTATATGTGTCCTGCTTAGTATTCCAGAGTCAACAGGCACCCTTCCATCAATATGTTTGCTCACCCTCATCATTAGTGGGAGGTTGGGGGCTACTTTTGTGGTTATTGCATTCATCACCCAAAAGTACGTTCCGTTCGGTTAGCATTCGAAATTGACTTAGAATTTCAAGTAAATTTTCGACTGCTAGCGTAGAACTTTGTCTTTTTTTCGTAACCTAGTCCATTAATTTGTTGTTCTTTAACGTCATTAATGTATCTATTATTTGTGATTATTTTGTCACAAGGTGTTATGTCATTTAGCTAAAACTTCTGATAGGTGTTATTGTTGTCTAGTATTGTGATCATTGTTGTTGAACAGCACTACAGCAAGGTCATTACAGCCAGAGCAAGAGCAGCAGCAACACTGACGCAGATATATTCTTGCTATTGAGACTCTCTACCATTGTCAGCACATCTACTATTATCTGAAGACACTGATACTTATAGTGTCTGCAATTAGTGATCATTATTACCAGCTACAGGTTCTTGACACATATATAGTAGACAGGTACACAACCACAACATGTCTACATTAATAGATGTTGTAGCACTTGGTGAGACATTCTGTTTCACAGGCCTAAATCTTCTGACATGGGCAGAAGACACACTCACAGAATTTCGAAGTCATATAAGACTAGATAGAGCAGCAGCCAAAGAACTTCGGGAATCACAAGAAAGACAAAAAGATAAAGAACTAGCTCTAGAAAAACAAAACTAGAGATTGAAGCTAAAAGACTACAGTTTGAAATAGACAAGTTAAATTTGAGAAAGAGAAAAGGAGATTACCGGTGACACAAACAAACTGCAAAGCACATAAAGAAATATGCAAAGAAGGGACCCAATCTTAAATAATAATAGGAGCTTCAGCCACATTGCCAAATCAAAAAAGTAACAATCCATTAAAGATATACCACCATTACAAAGACCATAACAGAGATAAACGACCATACCAACATAAACCAAACCAGCAGAGACCATATAACACACCAAGTAGAGGTAGAATGATAGATTGCATTTACTGCAAACAACAACACGGAGTACTTGAGATGTGTGACAGTAATCCAAACTATGCATCATACATAAAGAATCTATCTTTACAAATAAGACACAAATTGTCAGACTACAAGACATATGTAAAATGTTATCTTTGCCATATTTTTGGACATGAAGTTAAGAATTGTAGACTAAAACAGATAATAAAGATTGCAAAAAGGGGATATGGTACGTCTAAAGAAAAAGAAGAAAACTTGAACAAGAAAGACAACCCCACTGAAAATCAACAAGTGAAAATAGAAAATGATAATTCAGACATAGTACCAAACATAGGGCAAGCAGACAAAGGGATAATAGATAACATTTTTAATATAAACCAAACTGGGAAAACAGAAATCCTCCACAGATACCAAAAGTACGATATACTGAAACAGACTTACTAATAAAACAATGTCACCATCAAAAAGTTCCTCAAGACCAAATTGATAAACGGATACGAGATATTAAAATAAGAAATTGGAATAGATATTGGAAAATGTATAGGATTGTCAGATGACAAAAGGAAAGAAAAGACACAAAAGATTATTAAGCTAACAGACGATAGTCTCAGTCAACCCACATGTTATGCTAGAAATCAATCTGGAAAATCTGCTGATACATCTTCTGACGAGGATTACGATCACAATAAATATAGATAACATCTCATATAGTTCACAATGAAACACTGTGCTCTTGTGATATGTATATAGAAGAGATAGATATTTTAGAGTAGAGATAGTTTAGTGTAGATATAATTTATTAACAGAATGAATGCTTAGTTATGATAGTATTGGTTGAATGAACATACTGTGATAAAAACGTCAAATGTCAGAATAATAACATTAACTACAGCTCTCATATAGAGGAGCTAAAGTGATATGACATACTGTCAAGTGATGCCATCATGATATTATATTATGATCAGATGTCAAATGTAGTTAAAGTGATACTTCTACTTCATTCGGATGGTGATATCTATGAAATGTCATGCAAATATGTAAAGCATTGATGTAAATACCAAAGGAAAACATTGCAAATGTACATCACATCACCTGTAAATCACCTCATAGCCAGGGTGCTTGCTGAATCACCTGAATTGCACTCTGAATTGCTAATCAGGACATTTGCATGTCAATGGAAACAGCTTAAAATTAGTTACTACTATCACTTATATTAATGCTTGTTGGATATGCATATGTACATGGATACGTACATCCCATTGTGTTATTATTCTCAGACAGGGTTAGGGTAGCTGAAGCTGAATGCAGAGTAAGAATGCAGCTGCAGATAGAAGTCCTACACCACTTGAGCATAAGATGAGCATCATGCAAGTCCATAGACCACCAGACTAGTTACAACCCACTGTTGAAGGGATACAAGGTTGATCGACAGCTCACAAGTATCCACCAAAGATTCTAGGTTCAACACATTAATGTAAGACTAGAAATTGTATAATTTTCACCATCATCAAATTTTTTTGTGAAACTATTATTTCCTGTGATGGTGTTATCAATTTATCATTTCATCCGTCATCATTATGATAATTGATGAATAGTTACATACACGAGTACAGATGTCCACAGAGTTGAAGTCGTGTAGTTCTACTTGAAGTTATGATCTGATGAGAAGACCCACTACATATGGTACGAGAGACATATATGAGTCTGCTACTTGTCTCTACAGCACAATAACTATATGTTGCAAACAGAGTAACTACAAGCCCAATAGTATGACACATGTGGGTACATTTGAAACATAATGTGCAAACTAAGTCAAATAGTAAAGGATACAATGGTCATAAGTCCACAGAACTTATGAAACAACAAAAAGTGCAAATGTAAATTTGAGAGAAACCAAATAAGTACAAATTTGCACAAATGTTCTAAACCAGAATACTCAAATGAGAACAAACACTTTGTATATAGATGTTATATTACTTTATTGCTTCAATGTACAGGATGATAATGGTAGAACTATGTATACATTGGATGGAATATATTTTCATTCATTTAGTATGATAGCATATGTGTACATGACATGGATATAGCATTAGAATGTATGGATTTTATAGAACACTTAGGCATTGCAGGGATATAATGATACAGTGAGGTAAATGAATCTCATTGGCAAATGCATAATCGAGAATGGCAAAGGTATAAGTTGCATAGAGAAGTGGTATAGAACAAACAGGAAACCAGCATCGTCTTAACATCCATGGGCAATGATAGCTGCCAGATCAAATAAAGATCAGCTAAACGTACCCCAAAATGGAAATACCTATGTAAAGTACAGAAGAGATAAATACACTACAAGCATCAAAGCAGCACCAAGGTCAAACATAACTCATTAACGTCAAAGTCAAAGCAAGAGCAATCCATTGATACAAGAAGGGACAGTGAAAGCCATAGTCCATAATCACAAACATATACCTTACTCAGAGCCTGGGGCTTGGATTGAGTAGGATGCGTATGTATAGTACATGATTGAGGAGCTGCTAGGGATGTTTGATGAAACATTGGATCCTACGTCAGACTAGATCACATAACCTCTGAACTTGAAAAGGAGGCTGTGACTACACGGAAGTCTAGGTGTAGACGGGTTGCCGTGTCCGCATAATATATAATTTTTTGTTGTTCTTTCTGTGCTGTTGGTTATTGATGAAAACTTGTCACGAGTCTAAGAGAGTCATGGGAAAGATATGCTCATATGTAATGACAACAGACGTACAGATATGTGCGAATATTGAGAGAGACCAAAGCGTGCGACCATGAGTCCACTAAAACAAACGGTAATGTGTACTTATCCAACTCATGTCAAGAAATATAAGACTAGGTAAAGGTAGTAAAAATGTTTACAACATTTTTAATAAAAAGGGGGGGGGATATTGCCATGAGATGGATAAGCGAAAATAGTTAAAGTGTGTAAACTTGGCACTAAGACACGAGGTGACAAATGCAAGCGAAGACGGGCAGACTAGGGGCGGAGCTAATGTGGTCACGTGATGCGCCCAGGTCAAAGCCGGAAGAAGATTGTGCGCGGACAGTCTGAGCTGGGCGTGAGACAAGGAGGTTGCGTTTGTGAACGTTCTGTGTGTTGAAGGCATTTTTACGAAGGTTACAGTTATGGAAGTGCAGTTAACTGTGAAAGAGTGTCGGTGGTCAATACAGCTATGAGGGAAGAAGCAGTACACTGAAGTAACCGACTGCCGATTGCCCAGTACATGTTTGATCGGCTGGGGCGAGAGAGCTGACCTCGTTTTCTGAACACTGTGAATCACGACGAGAGAAATACGCCGTGACACGGTGGGCACTTGTGTAATGTAAGTAACTATTAACCGTTAGCAGTTACTTGTATATTCTATTTTGTGCAACGACAACAGGAAATAAACACCGATTAGTAGTATTATGGGCACACTATTGATAGACAGTTGGTGGGATGGTCATGCCAAGAACATTAGAAGGCTAGATGCTGGTGGGGTATGATGGCGGCCACGGTAAGGTCTGTGATGTAATAAAGTGTTCATGTTCTCTGAGGACGCGTTATGGACTTATGTTGTGTGCACGAAAGATTCGTACAGAGAGCAAGCGAGCCTGTTGTGATATTTCTAAATGCTTCTAAACCCTAGATACAAAAACAAGATGTCGGACATGATGTGTGAGTTCCGGCTCTTCGCATAGAGAAAGTAAATTTATTTCTGCTGCGACTCAAGCCTTTAATAAAATGCTAGACATTAAACAGTCCCTATCACCCTCATTAACGGGCATTGTAGAAAAGAGAACCGGTGACTTGAAACATATGTTAGCGAAAGTCACTAAAGAATGCCCAAATGACTGGGACACCTTTTTACTTGCCACACGTTTCGCTTACCGAGAAGTACCTCACTCTAGCACTGGTTTTTCACCTTTTGAGCTAGTATATAGTGCCAAACCACGCGGCCCATTATCTATTTACCATACTTTGTTAACTGAACGTGAGAATGAACATAAAATCGTGTCACCTTATGAACATGTAACAACATTACGTGACAGGATTATGAAATCATGCCTATTGGCTAAAGAATCATTAAGAAAATCTGGTGCCATCTACAGAGAATATGCCAACAGAGGAAATAGGACAATAACACTGACACCAGGACACGACGTACTACTGCTATTGCCTAGCAACAGACACCTTTTAACAGACTCATGGCAAGGACCGTTTAAGATCTTACGACAAATTTTGACTGTAGACTACGAAGTTGCAATAAACAATAAAAACAAAATATTTCACATTAACATGTTGAACCCTACTACAATAGAGACGGAGACCAAGACGAGACAGCAGCAAGCACAACTGTAGTAGGACCACACAGACTCAGAAGATACAGACGAAGTACCAGTTCCATCACTTGACACGCCTGACACACTACAAGACGTCAAACTATGTCCTGATGTTTCTCAGACTGAGACCAACAATTGCAGACAACATTTACAGAACTATAGAACCATTTTCTCCAACCATCGAGGACAAACAGACTTAGTGCAACATCAAATCATACTGACGACTCACTTACCAATAAAATGCAGACCGTACTCAATACCCATATACTACAAGGACAAACTACATCAAGAAATTGTAGAACTGGAGAAAAACCAAATCATTAGAAGATCGCAATCACATTATTGTTCTCCTATTGTGATTGTCAAAAATAAGGACAACTCAATACGCCTATGCGTTGACTATAGAAAACTCAACGCATTTACACAGTTAGATTTAGAACCGATGGCTTACTGTGAAGACATACTGACAGAGATGACAGACGCCAAATACTTTACTAAACTTGAAATGTCGAAAGGGTACTGGCAAATACCCATAACTGAAGATTCCATACCCTTGACAGCATTTGCCACACCCTGGGGACTATACGTATGACTTAAACTACCATTCGGGCTAGTCAGTGCTCCAGTAACATTTGTTAGGATGACAAGACTGCTACTGGCAGACATACCAAACATACTTTAATACATGGGCGACATCTGCATACATACTAGAACAATGAAAGAACACCTAACGACACTAAGACAAACATTTGAACGAATCAGACACCACGGCCTAACAGTGAAACCATCAAAGGAAGAAATTGCCTACTATGAAATTACATTTTTAGGATATAAAATTTGTAATGGCTTTGTTACCACTGATGACAATATTGTTTCGAAAACTCTGAAATTGTCACTTCCGACAACCAAGAAGGAAGTAAGAAGCATGTTAGGGTTACTGAATTATTACAGACGATTCATACCCTAATTTTGCTAGTTTGACAGAAAGTTTTACAAATTTACTAACCACAGACAAACCAAATAAAATTGTAAACATAGAGGGCCTGAGACCTGCATGTACAAAAGTATTGTCATACTTATCTTCTAATCCCATCCTTACATTGCCAAATTTGGAAATTCCTTTCAGATTGAGAACTGACGCGAGTTCCCTAGCCATCGGAGCTGTGTTGTTACAGTGCTATGATGGCATCTTACATCCAATCTGTTACGTAAGTCGTAAGCTATCACCAGAGGAAATGGAGATGGTCGACGCCAGAATTGGAAAGCCCTGGCTTTGATTTATTCTGTTAAAAAATTGTCTACATTTTTGTTAGGGAAACACTTCATCTCGGAGACAGAAAACAACCCGTTAACTATCATTACCGCAGGGACACCGACAAACCATAGATGGTCTTTGTTACTCCAAAGTTACAGGTTTGAGATCAGGCATATCCGTGGCTCCGAAAATACGATTGCAGACTTACTGTCCAGATGTCCTCTCGAGATGTTCGAAGACAGGCTGACTACGCTGGAGCGCAAACATTAAGGTAGTGAACATAGCCTGTCTCCTATATCGCTCAGATATCTATCACAATCCAGCGAATTATTGTTTGATTTATCCCAAGAACGCTGTGACAAGTGATGTATTGTGATAATAACATAGTCTTCCAACTTATTTAAAGTATATTTTTAATAAGTGAATATGATGAATATATCAACGATTAGAATGAAGAGTGACAATATTTTAAACGCTCTGTAATATGTATAACAACAGTGCTCCAGCAACAGTACTACGTGTGGTTGTTACAACCTTACCTTAAGCCAACTGGTTATAATATCCGTAGTACCTGCGCTTATGAATACTATTGATATAAGCACAGCAGTGTGTTCAAACATTTTAACAGCATAACTGTATGAGATAGACGACGATATAGACATTATACATCCAGAACAGTGTGTTACTCCAACCATCATCACCATCATCATCTTCTACTTCTGCCGTCAAGCGTCGTGGGGAGGAATAATTTGCGTTCCAGCGCCCCGTGGACGGCACTTAGTGTCGTTACTCCAACAGCACAGTTTAATCCGTACTTCCGTATAGAACAGTGTTATCCGACATGTCAAAGAACAGTGTGTTACTCAAGCGTGTAAATACATCAATTGTGTATTTCCGTTTCCTTTTGGAATTATTTAGTTAAATTTAGAAATTTAGAAAAAAGTAGCAGACTATACACATAATAGTCACAAATCTATAACACTTGAAATAACTGTGTGACACCAAAATTGTATATATAGTTAATTGAATGAAAGGATTTACATATTTGTGATCTAAGAATCATTGATTGATTAATTTGTTTTCAGTAGTACCAACTAGGTCACTATTGAAAATAAATATCAAACTATGACGCTTAAAATATAACTTACAAATGTACTTTATTTTTTTGAAAGATCTTAAAAGATTATCTCCCAAGCGTTTCACCTTTACAACTAAGGGAAACAACCTGCAATATTGGGAAAATGTAAGCATGCATATATTAACTTGTTCAAGGTGCCAAAACGACTACACATCACCATTTGATATCAACAATGCGTGAAATATAACTACTAAAGTTGAGGACCAGCATTGGACGATCCTACCATATCGGTGAGTGTCTAATGCTGAAGCCATCTTATAATGAAGATGACTAAAGGCCAGACATGTCTCTTTTTGTGATTTGTTTTATTTTGTCGTGAGGTAGTTGCGTTGCTTGAAAGATAGCGTTAGACGCGGATAGCTACCGGACTGGCTGAGTCCATGATCAACCTAGGTAAAATTCAAACTAAGGGAATTGTACTTGATGAGGGTGGCCTTATGGCCGCATTGAAGAAAAGGTATAGTATGCAATTTTTTTTTTACCCAGTAAAATTAAACAAATACCAAAGAAATACCTTATATAACAAATAGTTGGTCGATCTGACTTTTTATAGTATGAATTTAACCTAACTATAAACACTAGTAATGAAAGGAGACACCTTTCATTAGAGAGGGGCGACCGGAGAGTGTCAGAATCTCCGAGTCGTCATCTCCAGCGTCTGGCAGTAGACGACCAGGGACGACCGTTAACGTGCTTAACAGTTACTACGCAGTGGTTGGAAAGGGTCAGCGTGGTGCACGCAGACTACTTGAGGGAAATCAGGGCCAACGAAGGAATCACTGCTGGTAGCTCAGACAGCCGAGGACAGCGATGTGTTTGAGTCGAGTCTGATGGAAGAAAGACTATATGCTTTGTTTGAGTAGAGTGAAGATTGCGTGAGTGATATATACATTTGTATTTATGCTATTATTGACATCTTGCATTATATGTTTCCGACACTGGCATAATCGCTAAGTTTGAGCGATGCCTGATATGACTGCGTTTTAAGAAGTGCGATTAAAGTGTGTGAGTGATGTCGCCGTGTGTTCTTGTACACTCATTATGTGTTTTCGAGTTTTCCCGTAGTGAATTTGAATAACGAAGACACAAACAATAGATTGCACGATTTCTTGCCTGGCATATTTCGCTGCATCTCGTCAGGTACATACTGCAGAAATCACACAACTTACGTGAATTAACTAGATAAATCCTTCAAGTTGAAATATACACATATTCGCACAGTAATGTCACTTATCTACCACGGTAATTTTAAGCTGACTAACATGTCTTTCTGTTTACACAATTCTGGCTTGCGTTGATAGATCATAATTGCTTCTGCAAATTTTAACAAGCGAGTATTTTGTGTGTTAAACAACACGCGAAATGCAGTGTCTCTGTCCACAAAATGGCCACTGTCGACAATGTGCCTGCCGATTGAAGACGCCGGTAGCTTCCGGTGTGTCGGCCCCACGCGGCTAGCATCACTATCTATCACAATGAAGCGTTACCGTTCCTAGATATTCTAATGAGACGTAGAGCAGACGGCACAATTCAAAGATCGGTGTATCGCAAAGAAACATGGACTAGCCAATACCTACATTTTCAGAGCTTCACACCTGTCCAGTACAAACGGGGCTTAGTACGGAACTTGTTTGGCCGTGCTAGAAAGATATGCACCCAGGACACATTGACAGAGGAATTTGAAACTCTGAAGGATGTCTTAAACCTGAATGGGTACTCCACAGGATTTATAAAGCGCCATTGCCAACAGCCCAAACCCAAAGCAGACGTAACTACAGTCTCTAAACTCAAGGTATTCATCCAGCTAACCTTTCGAGGGGATGACGTAATGCAACGTCTACAAGACCGGCTTACTACAGCAGTAGGTCGAACATTCTGTGCTGCAACTCCAGTCATTAGATATAAAACCGTACCCATTCCTACACCAGCAATCAAAGAGCCTGTTCCTCTGTACGCCACAAACAATTGTATTTACCAATTCACATGTAGATGCCAGGCCGTTTACATTGGTCGAACGGAGAGACAGCTTAACAAACGGGTGTCAGAACACATACCTCAATGGGTCAACAAGATACAACACACAGGTATGTGAGAGTGTTTCAGGCCTGTTAGTTAACACGAGCCTTTGGTCATCTAATCAAGACCCTGACAACCACGTCACACGATACGTAGGATAACAACCTAATGTCGAGCCAGGGAACCTAACTCATGATAATTACCGTGTATAGGAGTAATTCCACTACATCGTCAACATTGCATCCGAAGGCTAAGATAGTCCCCCATCTCTCTCGCTCTCTCTCTCTCTCTCTCTCTCTCCTCTCTCTCTCTCTCTCTCTCTCTCTCTGTTTTCTATATCCGTGTAGTCCTAGTGTCACCGGGTAACACCAAAGGACACCCTGTCACCAATACAACATAAACCGGTCTCGAAAGCAACATACACAGGTGTAAACAAGTCACCACAGTGTCCGACTAAGCCTTTCGTATCCTCATAATGCAGAGATGTGATCACCGATGCTAGTCGAGGAAGTCTTATCTGTACATAACAGCTATCGGGTAACACAACGACCAGTGGCTAGTGTATGTTAACAGATGTATAATATTACACACGATCACAACAAATTGTCCTGACACAACCTTAGGCAATGCATGCAACATGACATGTCACGTGTCCGCTGTACTAACCAGCGACGTTATCACGTAGAAAATTAAACATCACTTTCATTACCTCTCTATGTGTCCATACGGGTCTTTACATCTTTCTCAAGAACTCCATTTCCAAGATCAATATATGTTTTTTAAGTGTTTTATTTATTTATGTTTTTTTAAAGGCTAATTGATCGGTAAACAGCGTGGTTTAACGTCGAACTTTATTTCAGAGTAAATTATATTTGCAACAAATTGTTAATTGCGAGGTGTTACATACATTTTCAGCTTTGAAAGAGAGAGAGAGAGAGAGAGAGAGAGAGAGAGAGAGAGAGAGAGAGAGAGAGAGAGAGAGAGAGAGAGAGAGAGAGAGAGAGAGAGAGACTTCGACACAACTTGTCAAGCAATATCTAAGGCCAGTCCACAAGAGTTATGCTTAGCTCTGGAACATCACAGGCAGAACAGCCACGCTGAAAGCAACACACCAAAAAGGGCACGTGGTGTGTGACACGTATGGTCCAGAACGACCGCTCCAGACAGACCATTGCTGGGAAGATGAGTCTCCTCTTCATTATTATCATCATAATCATCAGGTCATGGTAGTGTGCCATGATCCTGCCCTCTCCGACCACCATAGAGTGGGGATGCTGTGAGATCCCTGTGATTATTCAATAACAGGCTTTCAAACAAAAAGATAAAGTTAACAGCCTAAGAATAGATTATGAAATTATGTCTCCTCCCTTCAGAAGACAGAGGACAGTATTACTTGTTAATAAAACTATATATATATATATATATATATATATATATGAACGCCTGATGCGTCACGAAATGGGATAATAAGGCACAGGATAGTAGTGCCAACAAATCAGTCGTGTAATTTGGAAGTACCTTCGTTCATCGGCCAGGATATTTTTAAGATAGCTTGGAAGTTCAAGCTCATAACCTGATTTGTTTCGACGCTATAAACCCTATCTCAACTTTCGTTGTTCGTTAGCTTTCTCAGGATGAGGAATGCCAGAAGTAACATATACTTTGGGTTCGAGCTGTCAGGTGGACACAGGTGAACTTTGGGGGCAGTAGAATTTATAGTGACAAACAGTTCAGGATTAATCTGGAGCTGTCAGAAAACAACACATGCCACATAGTTTATAGGCGCATACGAGATCGGAAATCAACGGAGTCTGTCTAGGAACAAAAGTAGGTACCGTAGGCTGGCAAGTTTATGGCAGTGGGAACGTGCTTGAGCTGAGAAATCAACTTCAAGGAGCATGAACTCAAACAAGGACTATGAACTCAAAAACAAGATCGTACCAGGGTGAAGGGAGTTAGATTAATAATAAGATGCAAATTAAATGTGCAGAGTAGGGGATGCTGATTGGATAAGTCCCTCGCGGGATGCATGGCAAAGTTCGCTAGGTCGCTAGCCGCGCTTCTTATAATGGGCCTCTTAAAACCACTTTTTGAAGCCAGAGGGTGCCTAAGCCCGAAACTTGAAATTAGCCAAAGCCACTGAGAAATGGCGCAAATGCCACTTTGAGTGATAAGGTCACCAATGTTACAAATGTAGTGATCGCTGTGACTGCTATGAATTAGTAAGGTCTATCAGGAGTCTATTTGGGTTCCTAATTACGGATAGAATTATAGGTTTTTGATTTGTTTGGCATTATCTCGGTTTTGAAAGGGTTCATTTTGCTAGCAATAAAATTGATATCAGTATGTTACTTGGTTTGTTATTTGAGTTGAATAATTGTTGTGGTTGGAACTGATTATGTGGTATTTCATTGCCTGGAATCAAAAGGTGAGATATTTTGATTCTCTGTCTACCCGAACCTGGTAACCGTCTTTCTCTTATCCTATCTCTTTCTTGACATGCGAGAGGATTGTATGAGGTGCTTAAACTCTTTTCCCTTTTTTTAACTCTCTCTTCTTAACTGTGGCCCTAACGCAGTCGACGTTGCATTTCTTTCTCGCTAGCACCGTAGTATAGGGAAACCCTGTCTCCCTCTACTCTAGCTTTCATTTAGTTTTCAATTGGCGAGCCTGAGCCAGGTAATGACAGCCTTTGAATTATCCCACTGGAATTGTTCTTACATTCAGCGATTGTTCCTTTTTTTTTGTTAGATTTGTAGAGGTTTTTTTTTTAGCGTTAAGTGGGGATTGTGGAACCCAGATAGACAAGTGATACTGGAGGAAGGCTCAGGAGCAGAGGAACAGCAGATCTTCAGTGCCACTTTCATCATGGCAGCTCGTGGCACCCGTTCCGCCTCAAGGGTGGGAACAGACGATTCTGCAGCAACGTCTTCAGTAGGGACCGAAGATCCCCGGCCAGTAGACGCTCAAGCAAAAGAGCTCACTGAGGCCATTAGATACATTGTTGTGCCATCGAAAAGGGCAGTTCGTTGCTTCGGTGAGAAAGGTGGGCCAACTGTAGAAGAATATGTGAGAGAGGTGAGGTCTGCATGACGAGCCGGTATGTTGGAGGTAGCTGACCAGGTGGATACAATCTTTGACAGTATCACCAGCCCTGTGCGCAGGGAGTTAGAACTTCATGCATCATATGATGACCCGGAGGCTATGTTGCAAGCCCTTCTGAAAGTTTACGGCGAGATGAAAAGCTTACGTGAACTCTTGGCATCATTTCTATCAATGCTTCAGCGAGCTGGAGAGTCAACCCATGACTTCTCCCAACGTGTAAATGCGGAATACAAGGGGGTCACCAATGGTCAAGCAGCACATGGGGTCTCGCTGCTAGATGGGGACGCTCTAAGAGATCAACTGGTGGTGGGGGTCAGAGACAACTTTACCCTGACAACCTTAAAGGAGAAAACCCGCAGAACCCCGCTGTAACTTTTCTAGAGGTCAGAGACTGTGCTCAGAGATGGGAGAGTGTTAAACCAACACACAGTGTAGAGGTAAAAAAGGTAGAGGTGAGACACAGTGCAGCTGATCATTCCGAGAGAATTGAAGTGCATGTGCCTCCAGCAGCCTGGGAGGAGAGTTAACAGAGAGAGAGGGCCCCAGAACATCCTGTCAGACAAGCAGCACAAAGCCAACCTGAACAGGCTAGACCAGGCTGAAAGTACCGAGGGAATTTCAATCCCAGATTTAATGAGGTGGCATCCTTGCGGAGAGAGATGGCCAAGATGGGTGCAAGACTTGATAGACTGTCCAGTAACCAGCAGCTTCAAGCGCCATGCTGTTGGCGCTGCAATGAACCAGTGCATCCAGGTTATCGGTGTAGACAGGCACCAAACTAGACCCCTCCAGGACTGGGAGTCAGGTGTTGGATGGGGAACGTGTTGGCTCCAATGTGAAACTTGTAGGTGGAAAACCAGAAGAAACAGTGACAATAGCTGGTAGGGAAATGCTGTGTGTTATAGATACAGGTTCCCAGGTATCCACAATAACCGAGACCTGTTTTAAAAGCCTATTTAAAGACTGTGCATTAAAAGAAGAAAAATTCATCAAATTGACAGCCGCCAACGGTGCAACAATCCCATATGTGGGATATTTTATCTGTGACATTGTAGTAGGCGAAACTCTAATTAATAACTGCGGAGTTTTCGTAACCAAGGACATATAGAGTGGGAAAGCCAGAGTGCCGTACAATTATGGTACGAATGTTTTACAGTCTGTCCCAAATATGTGCAAATGTTTTAACTGGGCGACTCAGGGGACATTAATCCCCAAGGTGAAGCTGGACCAAGTCAATGTGTCTGTTGTCGGCTACAAAGTGCCTGCACACTCCATGACAACAGTTAGATTAACATGTATGAAATTTATTTCTGAAAATAGAAAAGTTGTTTTTAATCCGCCTCGAGACCTGGAACACTAGAGATTGTTTCTGTCTCACACATTGACTGCCTTGAGACAGGGCATCTGCCTAGTTCAAGCGTTCAATCTGGGGGATGAGGACATATTCTTGGCAAAGGGTACCCAAGTTGGGGATATTTCAGATGCCACTGTGGACCGAACAAATCACATTAAGGTAGAGGTGCACAAGAGGTTGAAGTATCGACTCAGCCCTATATAGAAGAAAAAGAAACTATCAAGTGCCCAGTAGATCTCAGTAATTTGGAAGGCAATGATGAAGAGAAGAAGTTAGAAGAGTTATTATTTAAATACAATAATGTTTTTACCAGGGGGATATGGATATAGGATACACAGACAGGGTGACCCATGGCATTCAGCTTACAGATGACACTCCAATCAAACAACCTTACAGAAGAATACCCCCCATATTTTACAACGAAGTGCGAGAGCAACTCCAGCACTTATTAGACCATAAGATCATTAGGGAGAGCTCCAGTCCCTGGGTCTCTCCGATCGTCCTCGTCAGAAAAAAAGATGGTAGTCTCCGGATGTGTGTGGATTACAGGGTGGTTAACGTTAGGACTAAGAATGATGCATATCCCCTCCCCAGGACAGATGAATATTTAGACGCCCTTGGTGGAGCCAAATTGTTTTCAACTTTAGATCTGGCCAGTGGGTATTATCAGGTGGCAATGAAACCAGAAGACCAAGAGAAGACTGCGTTCACTACCCCGTTTGGTTTATTCGAATACACGAGAATGCCAATGGGACTTTCGAATTCGGCTAGTAGCTTCCAGAGGTTAATGCAATGCTCTCTGAATGACTATTTTTTTCCAGATATTGTTAGTATACCTTGATGGCATGTTGGTATATTCTGTGGATTTTTCAGAGCATCTGAGTAGGCTTGAGAAGGTGTTTGAGAGACTGCGGTCCATTAGACTAAACCTAAATCCTAAGAAATGTAAATTCTGTCAGAAAAAGGTAGAAATGTATAGAGCACACCATTTCAGAAGAAGGCGTTGGCACCATGGGCGATAAGGTAGCAGCCATAAAAGAAGCACCTGTGCCCAGAACTCAGACAGAACTTAGATCGTTCCTAGGGTTAGCTAGCTTCTATAGAAGATTTATACCAAAGTTTGCCAGTATTGCAAAACCACTACATGAGTTGGTTGGCCAACTCAACCAGCAGCAGACAGGTGATACCAAGAAGAAGAAAGTACCCATAGGAAAACTGTGGACTCGGGAATGTCAGGAGGCATTTGATCATTTGAAAAGCACTAACTTCAACACGTTTGTTAGGCTTCCCAGACTTCTCCTTACCTTATATATTAGAGGTGGATGCCTCGTACTCAGGCCTATGGACCATACTCTCCCAGATTCAGGATGGTAAAAAGAGAGTCCTGGCTTATGCCAGTCACACACTACGCCCTTCAGAACGCAATGCCAAAAGCAGCTCTAAACTTGAGGTACTTGCAATGAAATGGGCGATGACAGAGAAATTCCGAAGTTATCTTATAGATGCTAGATTAGAAGTCTATACAGATAGCAGGAATTTAGATTTCTGGCAAAAAGCAAAACTAGGTGCCATTGAACAGAGGTGGATAGAACAGATGTCCATGTTTGACTATACTGTCAAACACAAACCAGGGCATGCCAATGGAAATACTGATTACTTATCTAGGTATCGTTTTAAAGAACCAGGGAAATCAGATGAAGAGTGTGACATCCCAATCAGCCACATAACTGCTAAACCAGTCCATCCAGAAGTAAGAATCATCAGAGAAGAAGTAACTGAAGATGGACAAGATAATGCTGAGGCTAATGTGCCATTGTTAACATTACCATCATACTCGCCTGAAGAGTTGAGACAGCTACAGGAAGGAGATGTGCATGTGCATAAGGTGTTAACTTGTGTGATTGAGAGAGTGAGACTGAGTAAGCCAGAAATGAGGAGTTTACTTCTTGAAACCAGAACGTTGTTTAGGCAACGAAACAGGTTGAATGTGATTAATGGCCTTTATACAGAAATATAAAGAAGCCAGGTAGGGTCCACATTTTTCAGTTGGTAGTGCCTGAGGCACTGAAACAGAGAGTTTTAGAATCAGTACACAACACTGGCCATCAAGGTAGAGATAGGATGGTGCAAACTTTGAGAGATCGTTGTTATTGGGTCGGCATCACAAAAGATGTTGAATTGTTTTGTAAGAGGTGTAGCATGTGTAATATTGCCAAACCCCCTCATATTAAATATCAGTTTCCATCTGGTAATTTATTGGCGTCTAAGCCTTTTGAAGTCGTGACTATGGAGTTTACTTTGTTGGAAAAGGATAGTCGTGGTTATGAGAATGTACTGATTGTCACAGATGTGTTCACCAAGTTTACAATTGCCATTCCCACAAGAGACCAGAAAGCCTCTGCAGTTGCTAAAGCATTGGTAGAAAATGGTTTTAATATTTGGGAGTACCCCATAGACTCCATTCAGCTCAGGGCAGAAACTTTGAATCAGCAGTGATAGCAGAGCTTTGCAGAGTATATGGGATTCAAAAGAGCCGAACAACAAGCTGGAACCCAAAAGGAAACGGCATAGCAGAGAGATTTGGTAGGACTCTACATGATCTTCTGAGACCATTAGAAGCAAGCAAGAAGCGAAAATGGTCCGATCATCTGGCAGAAGTCTTGCTGGTTTATAACTCCACCCCACATTCGTCCACAGGATATTCACCATATTACCTTGTGTTTGGGAGAGAACCCAAACTGCCAGTTGACTTTATGCTGGGTGTGGACAAAGAGGATGATGAAAATGAAGAGGTGGATATGGAGAATTGGGTGACAGGACATCTTTCTCGTCTGCGTAATGCACATGTTAGGGCAGGAGAAAGATTGAAGCAGCTGGCTGCTGCGAGAAAGGAGAAATTAGACAAGTCATCATATCCCAGGCAGTTAGCAGTGGGAGAAATAGTTAGAAAGAGACTCCATTATACCGAGAGGTGTAAAATCAAAGATCAGTGGTCAGTAGACAAGTATACAATAGTACAAATTCCAGGGGCATCAGGGGGGGGGGGGCATATGTTGTCAGAAAGGTGGGAGATAATGAGCCAGCAATTAGAGTGGCAGGGCATGAACTAAAACGGTGCGAGGAAGGTGCAGTAATAGAAGCACCAGAAGAGGTAATTAGATTACCAGAAGTTCCTGTTGTGGCGGAGGAGGAAGAAGCACAAACTAGGTTACCAAAGAATGACTGGTACATGTTTGTACCACGAGATCTTAATGTTAGGCGTTCAGAGAGAATACGTCTCAGGAGAGACAGACGAGGCGGAAGAGGCGATGTTCGAATGTAAAATAATGTGGTGTTGAAATTATTAACCTATTTGTCGTGTAACTGAAACTTTCTACATTAATTGTTGGTTGTAGGAGATGGTGTCCTTTTGTTTTTGTTTATTGAGAATTATTCAATGATGATAGTGAGGTTTGTCTATATTAATAATGTTTATTTGCACCTCGACATGAATCGTCTTTTCATGTTGATACCTACGTGCTTTTGTAAAGTACGGGCACTATTATGATTTGGGTGACAGAGGCTTTTCTCCTCCTCTCTACATCTGATTGGTGTTATAGTGTAAACATTTGTTATTATGTTTTTATGTCATTGATGCCTGACAATGTATAGGTTGGCTTTAATTTTTGAGGGTGATAGTTATGTAGCGCTGAAACCACATTTTTTTAAAATATTGATATTGTTAGAGATATGCAATTAACAGCTAATGGGTAGGGCTATAGCACATGTGGCGTACCAGAAATGCACGCATGAATAATTAGATCACCAAGAGGGGATGTTCCCCTTTGTTTTATGCAGTTATTTTGACTGTTCATTATGACTGTTGTCAAGAGACAGGTGACAGTGTCACTCGTGGTAGTTAGAAAGTCACTTCCTTAGAGGCGGGAACAGAGGTGGAATTCACCGTACCAGTGTGTTCAAGTTTCATTATACCAGAATTAGATATGTTAACGGTGTTGGACAGTGAATGACCAGTGACGCCCTATATTTCGGCCCGTGCATAAAGAATAGACATTTAAAAAAAGATAATCGTAGAAATTCAGTGAAGGGAAACAGGATCCAGAGAGCACCATCAAACAGAAACATATGCTGTATATATTTCAGCATGACACTGAACAGAAAATTAGTTAAATAATTAGTTAATCATTCGTGCTGTGGTGTCACAGGAATTGTTACAACGTTTTTCAGATTCAAGGATGACTGGGCACTTTGATTTGCAGATGTCCTAGTGGGTAGCGCCTATGTGAATTTGATTGTTTGTTCTGTTGTTGTTACAGGGGAGCGGCATATTAAGCGAATGCCTATATTGACATTGTTTTATTATTTTTGGTGCCCCTATGTATTACATCCATGGAGCTGGGTGTTGATTTTAAGGTCAGGATGGCTGGATGATTTTGTATGCAGATTGCATATTCCTCATGGCCACCCATAAGATACGGTATTATATTTTGGCAGAGACTGATGATTTTTTTAAATGGTCACTGATAATTGATATTCGTTACTTAAAGCTTCAGGTTCAGGGGATATAATTGTTAGCAGAGTTACACTGAAAGGTTTGGGGCTAATGATGAAGTCCTATGACATATTGTTTACCTAAATAGTACAAGATTTACACAGGGCCTTGCCTAATACACCATGAGTATAGATCGTTCTTGTTTGACGTGTGTCCGTCGAAAAGTTAGGAGGAGAATGTGTGAACGCCTGATGCGTCACAAAATGGGATAATAAGGCACAGGATAGTAGTGCCACCAAAACCAGTCGTGGAATTTGGAAGTACCTAAGTTCATCGGCCAGGATATTTTTAAAACAGCTTGAAAGTTCAAGCTCTGAAACTGATTTGTTTCGACCCTATAAACCCTATCTCAACTTTCGTTGTTCGTTAGCTTTCTCAGGGTAAGGAATGTCAGAAGTAACATATACTTTGGGTTCGAGCTGTCAGGTGGACAAAGGTGAACCTGGGGGGCAGTAGAATGTACAGTTACAAACAGTTCAGGATTAATCTGGAGCTGTCAGAAAACAACACATGCCACATAGTTTATAGGCGCATACGAGATCGGAAATAAACGGAGGCTGTCTAGTAACAAAAGTAGGTACCGTAGGCTGGCAGGTTTATGGCAGTGGGAACGTGCTTGAGCTGAGAAATCTACTTCAAGGAGCATGAACTCAAACAAGGACTCTGAACTCAAAAACAAGGTCGTAGCAAGGTGAAGGGAGTTAGATTAATAATAAGATGCAAATTAAATGTGCAGAGTAGGGGATGTTGATTGGATAGGTCCCTCGCGGGATGCATGAAAAAGTTCGTATGACTTAGGTCGCGAAGCCGCACCTCTTATAAGGGGCCTCTTAAAACCACATTTTGAAGCTAGAGGGTGCCTAAGCCCGAAACTCGAAATTAGCCAAAGCCACTAAGAAATGGCGCAAATGCCACTTTGAGTGATAAGATCACCAATGTTACAAATGTAGTGATCGCCGTGACTGGTATGTATTCTCTATACTTAGTTCTAAATATAAGAAAGAGTTAACATTTGCAATGCTACTGAATAATTTTATAAGATGGAGAAGGCGAGGGGTTAACCAAGAACCCGCCATTCGCATGATAGGCGTAATAATAAACAGAGGTTTGCCCTTCCAATATGCAAAGTATAATTAATTACTAGCTAATTCCTGAGTGTGACCATTAAATTTCAGTTACTAGCATTTAGGAAAACCTGGGAGTACATTCCAAGCAGAATATAATAGTGTATAGCTCTCCTGACAGGCTACTGCGCATACGGTCTGCGCAAGATCGCCGGCTTCTGCAAGATGGCTGAATGCAAATTGAAAAGGTAAATAAGGAGATAGGTGGAGATTTGCAGTGATATGTCCAAGAGGAGACCGCTCAGATGTCCAAGTAGCTTAGCAGGATTCAGACAAGTAGAAAGGCAGAGAAACTGTAGGAAGAGATGTAGGGAATACCATTGCCCCTCCTGTGTTAAGACGAACAATCACCTGAAGATTGCTATGTTGTTGGGGACTGGGAGTGACTTTGTTGTGACCACAAAAGCTTGAGGTAGGCTGGACAGGCTGTTGTTGAAGAATTCCAGTTGTGAATACTATGATTGGATTCTTCTAATGCATTTAAATAATCCCTGTGATGAATGTTGTGGTCGTGGCACATGATGATGATGGCATAACCATGGACAGAGAATGTATTAAAACCAGGATTCCCAAGTTCTGACAACTGTTATACGGAGCACTGTAGCATAAAATGTGAGGTTATGGTTAATCCTATTTGGGTGGTATTCCTGTATGAAGGTGGCCAGACTAGGTTTGCCAGGATATGTATAATATAATGCCATTATTATAGTAGCATGGTGAGGTTGAAGATTAACAGTAGATTGAATAGCTTGGGGTAACCAGGGCTGTTCCAGGTGGACTGTAGTCAGTAAGAGGGAGGCAAGGTACATCATTGGGTGTTTATACCAGTCTGGTCTACAATAAGGAACATGAAGTGAACTGAAACCATTTGACGAATGTGTTTATGATTAAGTTTCCCACAACAAAGGTGAAGACCTGTGTATTTATATTATAATGTATTGAGATATTGAGACGCCTCACATGTAATGAAAAGTAAAGGGTGCCAGGGGAGGAGAGGCACCTCCATGATGTTATATTGTGTTTGAAGTCAGATGACTTATTATGACTCAATAATGCTAAAACTATAGTGATTGTTGACGTATGGAGGTGTAGAGTTGCACGGTTGGAAGCAATAGATATATGGTGCTTGATGACAATGACTGTTTTTTTCTCCTAGATAAATGTAGCTATAGTAATAATTATTCATGACTGTGTGCAGTGATGAAGGTGCCAGGTTGAACACTACACATATGATAGGGTGGTTAATGATTATAATAGTGTTCGTGGGGATAATGGTCTGTGTTGCTCAGGTTGGACAAATGTGAACTAGGCAAAAATAGTCTCCTGACCAGCCAGAGCGAGAGGTGCTGAATAGGGCACTTGGGTATTACTGTGTGAGCTTGATCATAGTGGGGAGTGATATTGTGATTGTTTTATTTGGCAATGTATGGCATATGTCTGAGTTGTTGTCGGTGATTTATGTTATGGCCTGTGTCCTGATTGTTGCTGGTGTCATGTGTAGAACTGTACTTCTGGTGTATTGATGTTTTCTGGCTTTCATCAGTACAAAGACGTGTGTTCTGGTGATGTCATATTGAGTGGCATATCCTATATGTCTGCTTGATTGCTGTTGGTGCATTGAACTGTATTTATGTCCTGTATGTACATGTTCAAATGGTCATGTCCTGTTAGAGTCGTTGTACACCGGTATAGCTCAGTTGTGCTCTGTGTTGATTTTGATACTTATTGGTGTTGCTGTGTAGCCTTGGCATCATGTAGTGATCTCAGCTTAGATGATTGGGATTAGGATTGTAGTGATGGCTATTGTGAGAGTGATCATTTGAGGTGACGAGGTGACTCCAGACTGTCAGCAGACTACCGAGTGCTAAAGATTAATATAATTGAAAGTGAGAGCTTGGAATGTTAGAACAATGAGTGCAGATGGACAATTAGAGAACATAAAACAAGAAATGGAAATAGAGAAGATTAATATATTAGGAACGTGCGAAATGAGATGGAAAGAGACACGGATCAAGACAGGAGATGATTGTAAGATTACTTATTCTGGGGAGAAGAACGGCCGACATCAAATTCTGTTAAAGGATATTTGGCTGTGTCAGACAGAGTTCTATTAGGAAAATTAAACGGAAGACCTTATACAATAAATGTCATTCAAATATATGTTCCAATAAGTGAATGCAGTGAAGAAAGTATAGATTAATTTTATAATGACATCGAGTCTGCTTTAAAAAACTGTAAAAAAAATCAGAAATAAATAGCATAATTGATGATTTCAACGCAAAAGAAGGAAATCAAGGCGAGGGATGCAGTGTAAGCAACCATGGTGGTCGGAGAGCGAAACGAAAGAGCATACATAATTGTAGAACGGGCAAAGGAACCAGACATGGTTATAGAAAACACCTGGTTTAAACAGCTTCCTAGAATAATACGGACATGGAGGTGTCCAGACAGCAGGATCAAAAACCAGACAGATTACATCCTGATTAGCAGAATGTTTTGAAATGCGTTAACAGTCGTAAAACGTTTCCAATGCAGACTGTTACGGTGATCACAGATTAATTACAGGCATATTGAGAGTAAAGTTAATGAAAGTTAAGTAGACAATAGGAAACATTAAATATCATCATCATTATCATCATCATCATCACCATCATCTTCCACTAATGCCGTCAAGCGTCATGGGGTGGAATGATTTTCGCCCCAGCGCCCGGTGGGCGGACTGGATAGTGGCATTCCGTGTGACTGTACACTGTCTTTAATGTCGTCAATCCATTTTCTTCTCGGACTTCCTCTTGGTCTCATCGCAGATGATCTTTGATGTAAGGCCAGTGATGGTAGTTTTTGGTGTTGCATTCTAACGACACGGCCAAACCACTTGATCTTCTGTCTTTCAATAAATGTGGCACAGGGTGTTGATCCCACTGTCTGTCTGATGGCAGCATTTTTTACTCGGTCTCGGATTGTTAAAATGGCAGCTCTCCTCGGGCATCTCATCTCGCAGGTGTTGATTTTGCGAAAGTGTGATTAGGATAAAGTCCGAGTTTGAGATTAGTAGCATAGGGGTGGTGTGAATATTCTGTTTACTATCTGTCGTTTTGATGATATGGGTATATTTTGATGTTTCAGTATTGGTAATAGTTGGTGTGTAAGTGTACTAGCTTTTTGACATGTGATTTCGATTTCTCTGTCCAATCTGTCATCTTCTGTGATCATACTTCCAAGATGTTTGAATTCTTTAACTTATTTCAGATTTGTTCTATTTATCTGTATACTTCGTGGACAAGGCGATCTGCTAATTTGCATTACTTCGGTTTTGGCTGTATTTATACTCATATTGTATCTGCTGCATGTTGGAATCATATTATTAATATGATTTTGTAGTTTGCCCTCATCGCTGTAAAACTGCCACTGGTCGTCTGCAAATAGAAGTTCATATTCCTGTGGATCAGTTGCTTGATCTGGAGTAAAGTGTTTTAAATTTTCTGAATCTGTTCTGTCAAGTCTTGCTTCTTTGGATATTCTGTCCATGTAGATATTAAATAGCAAAGGAGAGAGCACACATCACTGTCTCACTCCTGTATTGACTGTGAACATATCTGATATACCTTCTTGTGTTCTTACTGCACTTCGGCTCGAGTGGTACATGGCTATGATGTTTTCTAGCCATTGTCCTTGCATCCCATAGTCTTCAAGGATGGTCCATAATTGGTATCTGTCTCCTCTATCGAAAGCCTTTTTCTGATCTACAATCACAATATTCTGCTGGTCACTATATTGGATAGTTGTTTTTTTTTCACATATTTGTCTAAGTGTTCTGTTTTTTGTTCGCATATCCTTTACAGGACATCGCTGTCAACATCAGCATCTTTCAGCTGATTGTTGATGTTTTAGCAAGATTAAGCTCAGTAGTTTGCCATTGTTTTCTGAGCGACCAACTCACATACGCCGTATGTTATCGACGTGGGGAGAGACGCTACCGATTCTCGGGCACGCCACGTCACTCACTAGATTATACGGGATTATGGAGAAAGTCGTGTAACGCCTAGACCAGAGAGTCCGGCATAAGTGTAAAAAAGGAACAATAAATATGATTTGTGCAAATTGAGAACTGACAAAGAAATACAAGACAATGTTAACAAAGAAGTAAAAAAAAACCAACAAATGCAATATATTGTATGATCTAGAGATCATATTTCAAGACGTGCATGGTCAATTGAAAATGTTGAAGATATCAATCAGTTTGGCTGCAGAATAAAAAATATTCCAACAATAAATAAAGTGGGTTGCAAGACATCGATGACTGAAGAACTAAGGAAAGCAAGAAGACAGAACAATAATAATCTTGTAAAATATGAAGAAATTAACAAAAAAGTCAGAATATTATGGAAGTAGGCAAACGAAGCCTGGTTAAAAAAAACTGCATAGAAAATGAAAAAAAACAAAAAACACGACAGTAGAACTACCAATCTAATGCACACAGTGATTCGGGAGCTTACTAATCAAAGAACGCTTACATGAGCAGGCTGCCTAAAGACAAAAGATGGAAAAATCGTATTAGAAAAAGATCAGATTTTACATATGTGGTCACATTATTTGAAAAAACAAAACTTTATGATGTGACATTTCTTACGTTCAGTCCCGATACATTCAGAAACCCAACAAGAATACAGAAAGAAAAACTGCTTCAACGCTAAAGGGTACTAGAGTCAGGCCGCACCTGTATTTTCTAAGTGTAACATAAAAGCACCCCCTCACCCCACTTCTGGAAATTGGCACACTAGAGTCGTCAACAACATGCGCCCCGCATTCCCATAACTTTGCTAGCTGACACCTGCGAACTGAGGGGCTGGTTGCGGTAGACAAACAACCAATTAGGATGAGTCTGATTGGCGTAAAGAAAGGAGTTGACGTTGGTGTATTTAAATTAGTTAAAGTTAGGATGAATTTGCCTCAAGATTGTTAATTGTATGGACAGTCCACATAATTCATTTCTAAGAAACAGTAGTGCTTTCCTTGTGTGATAAAATGTGTTTTTTATTCACCAAGGGAAGGTGGTCTTTTTGGTTTAAGACAGGATATATCTGAAATGCTGAATAATGTAATCAGGAGAGTCAAGGTCCTTAATACAGGATTAGGAGATTGCCTTGATACTACTGAAAGAGCACATCTTCATTTGACCTTAATGCAGGATGAGGAGATTGCCTTGATACTACTGAAAGAGCACATCTTCATTCGACTCCTTCTATGTAGAATCCACCACGACATGGTGGACCACAGGAAGTTCCATGTAGCTGATTGCTGGCTCGTTTGTTCAGCCGCAATGACAGAATTAAACAGAAACACTCATCACATGGAAACAGTGAACAACTCCACGTCCTCACCATCTTCAGTGTTTATTCTACACAAGAATCGCAGCACGTAACATCACTAGTGCGATCGTAAATAATACATATAATCACTGTTCATCGATACACAACACCGATATATTACAATGTCTATGGTACTGTCAACTTACGGTCACCTGCCCTTGACATCGGCACGGGCCATTCTTAAACTCGAATGGCTATTCAATGAGCCGTCTGGCTTGTGTCATACCTTTTGTCTCAAGCTAGAGCGTTGTTCAATTCTGAAAGCAGTGTTGATTTCATCTCGCTTTCGTCTCGACACTCGTTTCCCGTCCTCTCTCTACTGGAACCCTGGCTGAACTGACTTTGTTCAGCCGTGTCCGTCCTGTGTACCACACAACTAATGTCACGTGATACGAAACTTCTCTGAATGCTTTCCCTTTGTTCTTCCACATCATCATCTGTTGCTCCCCGACTTTCCTTGACTTATTCATGCGGAGTTGTTCATCGTGATCGTGTGAACTGTTTTCACAGATGACAATCCCGCTTCTATGGTAACCTGCTCTCACTACATCAGTTTACCGCTGTCTACCTCATATGGAAGGAAGTATGATCGTTATGATGGACTTGCTAAATAAGTTCCGGTGGCGAATTGTCAAAAGACTTGTGTTAATTTAGTTATTACATTCAATAGACTCCGGAACAATTACTTAGGAAGATAGAGCATTAGTGTTCTTATTATGTTTTATTGATGTTTCTTTTGTAAAGTTTTTTTGTAAATTTGACATGGCATTTGAACAACCCTTTTCCCCCATGTTATCTCATTACACCATGATAATTTATGGTGGATATTTGTTTATATTCGTGTCATTTGCTGTATGTGTTTGTGTGTGTTTAAGTTATACATTCTTCAACACTTAACAACCCTTTAGAGAGCAGAGTGTGGCTGAGAGATAACACACGTCAGATTTTCTAGAGTGAAATTTCCCCTCAGCTGAATGAGGTGTCTTCTCAATACTCTCCTGGCCTCTATTAGGAAACACCTGTACGAGCCAATTTCTAGTTTCCGTATACTAGTTGGGTGCTATAATTTAGGGTTTCTTCTCCAATTGTATTTAAATTATCACGTACGATGATAACAGAGAAGAATAGCATAATATTCAAAATAATAATGAATGACTATCAATTTTGAAGATGGAGGTTCAGAATGCTCTCATATGAAAACTGGCAAGACCCCCGGTTCAGATATCACCACAACAGAAATTATTAATGCTTTAGAAGAATATGGGATAGATACAGTTACCAGACTGCTGAATACAATATAAGATACCGGAGATATACTACATAAATCATGTAATTCTGTATTTATTGCAATTACAAAGAAATAATGAATCTTGGAATGTGATCAACATCGAACAATTAGTATAATGAGTCACATCACGAAGATTTTGCTAAGAATTATCATGCAAAGAGTTAGGAAGAAAATACAACATGAAATAGGAGAAGAACAATATGGGTTTGTAGAAGGCAAAGGTACAGTAATTAGTGTGTATATACTGCGAACAGTAATTGAACATTCTATAGAAATAAACAAAGACCTATATCTTTGCTTTATTGACAACACACAGGCTTTCGATAAAGTGAGACATGTCGACATGATAAAGATGCTAGAAGATCTACAAATTGATGGACAAGACCTTAGACTTGTAAAAAACATATATTGGAAACAGCAAGCTGCCATCATAATCGATAACAATGTAGGTCAATAATGACCTATTAAAAGAGGAGTGAGACAGTGATGTGTAATGTCTCCAGATCTTTTTTAACTGTACAGTGAAAATATTTTCAGAAATATAGAAGATATGGAAGGAATCAACATTGGGGGACGATACATCAATAACATTAGATATGCAGATGATATAGTCTTCATTGCAGACAATGAACAGGACCTGCAAAATTGAGTAGATGCGGTTGTTGCCCACAGTGAACAACTAGGGTTAGAACTGAATATTAAGAAGACAGATTATGGTCGCCACTGGGAAGAAGAAAATACCACAATGTGATATACGATTAAATGGGCATATTCTTAAGCAAGTGAATCGATACAGTTATCTCGGCACAGTCATAATATCTGATGGGAGATGCCTTGAAGAGATTAGAACAAGAATTTCCATTGTGAAGGAAGCCTTTTGCAAGATTAAAATCATACTGAGTAATAAAAATATATCGAATGAAACGACAAAAAGAGTGTTGAAGTGCTACATAGAACATATACTTTTGTATGGATGTCAAGCGTGGACAATAAGCAGTCAAGCTGAAAAACAGCTGATGGCTGTGACACTGTGGTTTCTGAGGAACATGCAACGAATACCATGGACAGACAGAAAAAACCAATGAACAAGTCCTTCAAGAAACAAATGAAGATCGTAAACTGATTAAAGACATTAGTTGTTGACAGTCAAAATTGTTTGGGCATGCCTTTTGGGCATATGGGAGTTTTCGTGGCGAAGCGGTAGACTTTTTTGGGGGTCATGTTATGAGAACAAATTAATTGGAGAATTTTGTGACGACTGGCAAGATCGAACGGAAGAGACCAAGGGGAAGACCGATAAGTAAATACCTGGATGGCTAAGCCACGTGGCATGGTCGAGACAGGAACACAGTGCTGATCCACTATATATATATATATATATATATATATATATATATATATATATATATATATATATATATATATATATATATATATATATATTCAAAATGTTACCAATTGGATCAAGTCTTAATTGCATCAAACAGTAGATCTTAGTATTTATTTAATTAGAGCTGTGTATTCATATGTGTCTATGCTGTGGTAAATATAAGGAACGTTCATTTGAAATCCATTCGTGCCGCGCCACGCGTAATTGCATACATTGAACAACATCATGTCATAGTCATGTGATAAGTACTGACCAATGAATACATGAGCAAGTGCTTATCGTCCTATGATGCATAGGTTCTGTTTCTAACCGTTGAGAAAATCGTCGGGTTGATCTAAAATCCGTCCAAAGAAGCTCAAAGAGCGCTGATTCAGTTTCTATCATTTGAAGTGTGTCGACCACTGGACATTCATCAAAGAATGCAGGCATCGTAAGATAACAAATGTGTGTCGAAGACAACAGTCACAGACTCGGCACGAATGTTTCGGAAAAAACGTCCGTTCACGACAGATCTTCCACGGCCGGTTCAAGTGCATATTGTTGCAACCGAAATAATAACCATCGTAAAAATTGATGCAGCAGTACAGATGAACCGTTGTTGAAGCATACGTTCGCTAGCGTAAGAATTTGATGCGTCAATTGGGACAATTCAAAAGGTCGTTCGTAAGAAACTGCAATGTCGGACGGTGTGTCACAGTGGGTACTACGGATGCTGACCTACCGCCAAAGAGAAGGAATGCATGGGATGGTGTTTGAATCACTTTCCGAGTTACAGAGTGGAGGGTAATGCATTTTTGTTCCGCATATTAGCAGGCGATGAATCATGGTGTCACCACTTTGAGCCGAGCAGAAAAAGAGAGAGTATGCAATGGGAGCATGCTGGATCACCAAAAGCCAAAAAATTCAAGTTACTGGTGTCCACTGGTAAGGTTATGCTGAGCGCATTTGGTGACCATGAAGGGCTGTTGTTGGCCGACTTTAAAGAAACTGATGTAACTATCAACTCTACGCAGTACTTGGAAACGCCAGACAAGCTGCAAAAAAGCCATCAAGAATAAACGACCCGGCATGCTTTCTCTCGGTGTAATTTTGTTGCACGATAATGCTCATCTGCATGTCGCAAAGATTGTGAAGAAAGCATTAGGAAGGAAGAAGTGGGAATCTCTGCAACATCCAACCTATAGCCCTGATTGTCACTATGTGATTTTCATTTGTTCGGTCTCTGAGAAAAGCTCTCAAGGGGCAACGATTTCACACAGGTGCAGACGTAATGAACGCGGTACACATTTGGTTCAGTGAGCAACCACAATCCTTTTTTGCAGACGGCATTCGCCGCCTACCTAAGCAATGGGATGATTGCCTGAATGTCTACGGCGACTTCTTATGACTAACCCATGGTGCATAATTCATTCAAAATGAATGCTTTGTTTAATTCTACCACACCTGTTAATGTTTCTTTCAAGCTTTTGCAATAAAGCCATTGGAACGGGTTTCAATTGAACGCCTCTAAAAAATTTATTTGAAGAAAAGGGTGGCATGGATAAACAGGCCAATTGAATTGGTACTCATACACAGCGAACAGTCTGACCTTCCAGTCATCCTCCAATTTAAGGACTAATTGATTTTCTTTAGGGACCGGTTATCATACTTTCCTAGTTTTTCACGATCCAACTACTTCTGTTCGTAGACTATCCAATTGGGCAGGTCTACAAGTCTTCTTGAGTGCAAATGAGTTCTTACCCAACGAAGACTATGCTAAACCTAGTTAGGTGACCATAGCCCGATGACTAAACAGTGGTATCAATAGGTTCGGCGAACAACTCTGGGAATAACTAAGTAGAGACGTGAGACAAAGAGAAGACACGTCATGAACGGACACTTACTAGCGTTGTTGACGACAATCCTGTAGAACGTAGAGGTGAAGAGGTATTGGAAGTCAACAGCTATGGTCCTGCTATGTGGGTCCGGGTTGCAGGTCGTATCATCGAAGTCACTGAGGAATTCTGGGGTCGTGTTATTCACGCGAGAAAGCATGTCCACTGAAACATAACCACATCCGTATATTCAATACAATGTTTGACATGCTAACAATACATGCTCACTGGTAGTGTTCGAATGTGGAGCGATTGTTATCCATCCATCCATCCATCCATCGATCCATCCATCGATCCATCCATCAATCCATCCATCCATCCATCCATCCATCCATACATACATACATACATACATACATACATACATGCATACAGACAGACACACATACAGACACACATACACACAGACAGACAGACACACAGGCAGACAGACAGGCAGATAGATAGATAGATAGATAGACAGACAGATAGATAGATAGATAGATAGATAGATAGATAGACAGACAGACAGACAGACAGACAGACAGACAGACAGACAGACAGACAGACAGATAGATAGACAGACAGACAGATAGATAGATAGATAGATAGATAGATAGATAGATAGATAGATAGATAGATAGATAGATAGATAGATAGATAGATAGATAGATAGATAGATAGATAGATAGGTCTATAGGTCGGTCGGTGGGTAGGTGTGTGGGTGTATGGGTCGGTGGGTGGGTGGAAGTGTTGGTCGGTCTGTGGATGGATGGATGGGTCAGTGACAGAGAAGCAGACAGACAGACAGACAGACAGACAGACAGAAAGACAGACAGACAGACAGAAGGATGGACAAGCGGACAGTTATATATGTAGGTAGTTAGGTAGATAGGTAGATAAATATTTGGATAAGTGGATATATATTTAGATAAGTGGATATATATGTTGATAGGTAAATATATATTTCGATACACAGATTGATATCTCGATAGGCAGATATATATTTCGATAGGTAGATATATATTTTGATAGGTAGACTGATATTTCGATAGGTAGATAGATATTTCGATATGTAGATATATATTTTGATAGGTAGATAGGTGGGTATATGGAAAGGTAGACATACAGATTGAAGGATAGATGGCTATGTATACAGGTTGATAGGCATGTAGGTAGATAGGTATGTAGGTAGGTATATAGGTAAGTTGGTAGGTAAGTTGGTAGATAGATAGATAAGTGTATACTCACAGTGCTGACATCCTGGACCAAACCACCCATACTCACACAGAGGCTCCTGACCAGGACATGATCCATCACTATAGCCACATGTTATAGATCTATTACAATGGCACTGTAACTTACAATTGTATCCAAACCATCCATCGGGACATGACCCTGAGAGTTGAAAGGTAGTAATCGTTATAAGATACAAGTGGGAAGATAACATCAAGAGATGATCGAACATCAGTCTGACTCAATGTACAGTCAAGGCGAGAGACAGACAGTGTTGGAGATACATTGCAGCCACCTTCATTGTGGAGACGGCACCTGATTGATTGATTGAATAGTTTTAAAAAAAGTCGCTTAAATGTCAACAGTGTCGACTTCATTGCACCGGGCTTTATCCCATATGGCTCGATCTCTTTCCGCAGCACGGAAAGCAGGAACTCCGTAGCTTTTAGCGACGACCCACAGGAGTCTCCGAAACATTTAACTCGTAAACTGAAGGACGCTGCCCGGAATCGAACCCACGACCTTCGGAGCACGTGTCAAACGCCTTGACCACTTCGCCACAGAGACTCCACGTAGTGATTGAATAGTTATTCATGACTTGTAACTGATGATGTGGTTCTCTGAATGTTGAAGCAGCATTGGTTGCAGAGGTTTGGTCATGAAAATATGGTTACAGTGTTCACGGCATGTGTCAGCAAAGCTGATCGTATGAGGCGTATTGAAAATAACATTACACATATCAGATGTATTGAGACAGTAACTAACTGTATTATACGTATTGCGGTATAGACTGCATGTGTCACATTTAGTGATGAAGAGACTCAATGCGTGGCGTGTATTGAGAAAGAGGCTAAATCTACCAACTGTATTGAGATATACACTGAATGCGTCATCCTGTATGAGAAATAATCGAAATGTATTAATTGTATTGAAACATATACTAAATTTATTACATGCATTGGGACATCGACGAAATATATCACATGTAATGAGACATAAACTAAATGTATCTAATGTAATGAGATATAAACTTAATGTATCTAATGTAATGAGATATAAACTAAATGTATCTAATGTAATGAGATATAAACTAAATGCTTCACATGTAATGAAACATAAATTAAATGTACCACATGTAATGAAATCATCAGACAAGGCCTCTTGCCTTAGCTCTGCCACGACAGACCACGGGCAGAAGACGGGATGGTCAATGACGAATGCCATCATCAGACAAGGCCTCTTGCCTAGCTCTGCCACGACAGACCACGGGCAGAAGACGGGACGGTCAATGACGAATGCCATCATCAGACAAGGCCTCTTGCCTAGCTCTGCCACGACAGACCACGGGGGCAGAAGACGGGACGGTCAATGACGAATGCCATCATCAGACAAGGCCTCTTGCCTAGCTCTGCCACGACAGACCACGGGCAGAAGACGGGAAGGGGCAAAGACGAAAAGCCAAACATCAGACAAGGCCTCCTTTCCTAGCTCCCCCCCCAATTCATCGACAATGCCTAGCTTGGCCCGGGCAGGGGAACGGGGAAAACCCACCGGTCTTTCTGCCTAAAACAACCCGCCCAGGGAAACCCAGGCGAAACCATGTCTCGGCCTGCTCTTTTCCTCTGAACTTTGGGCAAACCCCCTTGGGTTCCCGCCTAAAAACCCCAAACAAAGGGGAACCCCAGGGAACCCATCTTCGGCCCCCGTTTCCACCCCCTTTTTAGCCCACACTTTTTACCTTTGGTTACCTCCCCCCTATTAAAAACCAACCACCTACCCAACCCTTGGAATTTTTTTTAGCCACCCCCCCTTCCAGGACCAATCTTTCTTTAGAGTTATCCTTAACAAACAATTTCATTTGAGGTTAAATTTGGGGGTTTTTTGACCAAAACACGGGGGCCCCCCTGGGCCAAGGGCCAATGCTGGGCTGGCAAGGTTTTCCCTTAACACAATTATTTTAGGGTTCAATGGGGCTATTTTGGGGGAAATCAGCGGGGTTTGGCCCTGGCCCCTAAGATTCCGGGGTTATTTCCTTTTTCTCTAACTTTAACCGGATAGGTCAATCCCCTTTTTTCCCGGGCTTTAATTTCGAGACTGTTTTTTGTTTCGCATGCCAATTTCTATTCCCAGGGCTTTAATTTCCTTTTCTCTAACCCCCTTTCCTCCCCCGGGAAAAACCCACCTTTTTCCCCAATTTCCTCCCCGGCTTTTTTAAAAAATTTCCCTAAAAAACAAAAGGGGTTTTTTTATTCGGGCTATGAGAAGTTTCTTTAAAAAGCTCTTTACCGCTCCCTTTTTTACCCCTCCCACCCCCCTCTTGGCCAAAAGTAATTTCCATTCCTTTCCCCACAACCCCTTTAGCTCCAAGGTTTTCATGACAAAACCCTTTCCTCAAAAACCCCCGAAAAAGGGTTGGATTTCTTCCAACCCCTTTCCAAAAGGGGGGTTTCCCCGAGGGGGGTTCTGGGCCCACACTCTTCACCCCCGTTTTCCCCGGGCCCAACTCTTCTTCCAGGGGAAACCCGTAATTTTGCCTTTCCCACAACCCCACCTTTTCCCCAAATATTTCCCCCAAGGGGGGTTTCTCATTGAGGCCATCTACCCCCCCCTCCAAGGCGACTGGGGACTTGGGGGGGGTCTTCTCGGGCCCCCCCTTTGGCAACAACCGGGGTATAACCAGGGTGGCCGGTCCCCCCCCCCCTTTTCAAATTTTCCCCCCCCCTTTTTCCTCAAAGGACGGGGATTCTTCCATCTCCGAAGCGTCCAAGGCCCCAAAACCCACCAAATTTTCACTTTTTCCCCCAAGGCTACCTTTTCCAAAATTTCCCCCAAAGGGGTTTTATTTAAGTCCCCTACGCCCCTTATCCCCCCCCCCCCCATACCGCAATCGTATAGTCCACTTCCAAGCCAGTTACATGTCCTTCGCAGGACGTGGTAGTCAACACCAGCATTATCTCTGCTTTCTGTGGCTTCCTGGTTGGTTTGCGTGGGGTCGCTTCTCATTGCGTTTTGAACAACCGTCACTTGTGCTACTTTTTGATAGCAAGCGCTTGTTGGTCTGCATCCATATTCCCCACAGCAGCGTTTCTAACTTGGCGTGCGGAATTGCGAACTGCATCCGTTACATCGCCCAGAGTTACACATCCATATTTTTCCATTCGCTTCTCCTGGGCGCACCCCGATCCCCCCAGCGCGGGTTCCCTCACCGGTTGACTTAACCAATCGCCGAGTTTCTGGCTGTACTGACCTTTAGTCAGTTGACCCCGTTAACCACAACATCCGTTTCCTTCCACCCATGGATAGCCATTCCAGCTAGGACACAGATGAGTTGATATTTGTACATTCATGTAGTGTCGATCGTGTATTTGTTAGTCTATTTTTGTTTGTTTGTTTTGTGCTGACAAAGGCTTTGGCCGCAACGTCCATTGTTTTGTTTTTTGTAGTTGTGCTTTGGTAAAGCTCTCAACCTACTTCTCGTTTTTCAGTGATTCATTCACATGTAATGAAGAAGATACCGATTGCACGTTTTACTTGTATTCTTCCTCTTCTTCTTTCGTTCGCTTGAAATATGTCTATAACTGCAATGCTGTCTCTTGTATGAATTTAGCTCTCTTTTTTAATTCACACAGCGGTCCACAGAGTTTATCTTAGTGTACAGACACTTAATGAATCAAGTGTAATGAGGCAATGACTAGATAAGAACACTGAGTGACTGGCATGCACTGAAATGGGATATGCGAGATACTAGTGGACTGATTCTCGCCTGCCTTCCTGGCGGGCATGGGTTTGAATCTCAAAGAAATGTTAACAAACAATATGGACAACCAGACCGATATTGCCCAGCATGGGGATGTGAGGTGTATTGGGAAGTAAAGACAAGCGGTGTGATACTGACCACACGTGTTAGCATCATTTGTCCATTGAACATCCAGGCGTGTAATATACACCTGTGTTAGCACCATACGTCCAGAGAAATCACTGCACTCAGGACATTCCTATACGTGCTCCGTCCCCTCGTTCAACAGTCAGCGAAGAGTCATACTACTAATCGTTCCCACTACTTTCTGATTAAAAGGTCTCCTGGACTTTCCTTTCAGTTTTGAGATTATTCCAGAACCCCTGCCGATCCCCCGCAATCTCATTTGTTTCACATATGGGTTATCAGTCTGTTCCTCCGCCTTCTCCACCTGGTCCCACAAATGCACGACCACCTCCCCCTTGTTCGTAGGCAAATTACCACCAAGAGGTGCATTCCCTGCTAGCCTATCAGCCTGTTCATTCCCCCGTATCTCCGCATGGCCAGGGCAAAATATCTATACAATTTTCACAATCTGTGACCTCTGAAGCGACGAGAGCCATTCCACACGAAACATACCTTTCTCCACCTTACTAAGCATACTCTTTGAATCCGTAATGAATACAACGTGTGTTGCAGCGGTCTCCTCTAGCCACCGGAATGCCGATCTTACTGCCTCCATCTCCATTCTCATCCTAGAGGTCGTAGTCTCAAATGTCAGACTCTCCTTTTTTCCTGACTCGTCCATTAGCCTTTGTAATAAAGCCCCGGCAACTACGTCTGTTTCTCACCACTAACCCATTGGTGTAGATGACTGTATTAGCATGATGTGTTGCTCTGGATCAGCTGTTGCACTTCAAACTCAGTGCGGCCCGCTGCCCATTCTTTGCTCTCATGACCCAGTGTTATTAGTAAATTGATCCAGTTCGCGATGTCTTCCGGACCTTCAGCCCACTCTCTTTCACGATTGATGGTTTCTAGATCACACACCTGACGTCTAGAAATTTCTGTCTGTGCTATCCAAGACCTGCCTCATCTTAATCTATGACCCTTCACCAAATCCATTGCTGCATGCAATCCCTATCAGCGGCAACACTCAAGTACCATTTGGCCTGAATGGCCTAATGCCTATCCGTCATTGTTGGTAGCGCCGGGATATGTCTCATGCATATAATTGGTGTGTCCTTTGTGCACTCCAGGGTTTACCGCAAGGCAGCATTCTGTTTGCGCTCCAACCTTTCAAACTAGCTCTTTGATACTGTCAGCAGCCGCAAACCATACTCAATGACAGAAATTATTAACTGCTGAAAGAGCCTGTACAGCATCCTCTGATCTACCCAGGTTGCTGCCATAGCCTTCAATGCATTACGTCCCCTACCAGCCTTGACCACCAAAGCCTCCACATGATCACCTGTCAAAGAGGATACCCACGTACTTCAATTTACTCTCTCGACTAAGAGGACATCCATTCAGCATAATATCTGGGACATCTGCCATGACGATCCGGTTATCCAGGGAGTACCACACAATTGATGCCTTGTCTGGGTGTATAATGGCTCCTGCGTGCCTGCACCACTCCGCTACCCAGTTTACCGCCACCTCTAAGTCCTTAGCCAAACTGGCCCTATCTCTGCCCTGTCTGTACGCCAGCACATCATCTGCACATGTCAAGATTCTGCCCACACCTGGTGTCAAAATAGCTGCGATTTTGCTGGTGTAGACATTAAAGAGCACTGGGGACAAGGCAGATCCCTGCGGCAACCCCAGTGTAATAGTACAGGGATCAGAAGTCCAGGATATACATTGAGTGATCATCCAGGCGTGTGATATACTCATGTGTTAGCACCATATGTCCAGTGATCATCCAGGCGTGTAATATACACATGTCTTAGCTCTATGTGTCCAGTGATCATCCAGGCGTGTAATATAGACATCTATTAGCTCCATATGTCCAGTGATCATCCAGGCGTATAATATACACATGTGTTAGCACCATATGTCCAGTGATCATCCAGGCGTGTGATATAGACATCTATTAGCTCCATATGTCCAGTGATCATCAAGGCGTGTAATATAGACTTCTATTAGCTCCATATGTCCAGTGATCATCCAGGCGTGTAATATAGACATCTATTAGCTCCATATGTCCAGTGATCATCCAGGCGTGTAATATAGACATCTATTAGCTCCATATGTCCAGTGATCATCAAGGTGTGTAATATACACATGTCTTAGCTCTATGTGTTCAGTGATCATCCAGGCGTGTAATATAGACATGTCATAGCTCCATATGTCCAGTGATCATCCAGGCGTATAATATACACCTGTGTTAGCACCATATGTCCAGTGATCATCCAGGTGTGTAATATACACATGTCTTAGCTCTATGTGTCCAGTGATCATCCAGGTGTGTAATATACACATGTCTTAGCTCTATGTGTCCAGTGATCATCCAGGCGTGTAATATAGACATCTATTAGCTCCATATGTCCAGTGATCATCCAGGTGTGTAATATACACATGTCATAGCTCTGTGTGTCCAGTGATCATCCAGGCGTGTAATATACACATGTCTTAGCTCTATGTGTCCAGTGATCATCCAGGCGTGTAATATAGACATCTATTAGCTCCATATGTCCAGTGATCATCCAGGTGTGTAATATACACATGTCTTAGCTCTATGTGTCCAGTGATCATCCAGGCGTGTAATATAGACATCTATTAGCTCCATATGTCCAGTGATCATCCAGGCGTGTAATATAGACATGTCATAGCTCCATATGTCCAGTGATCATCCAGGTGTGTAATATACACATGTCATAGCTCTGTGTGTCCAGTGATCATCCAGGCGTGTAATATACACATGTCTTAGCTCTATGTGTCCAGTGATCATCCAGGCGTGTAATATAGACATCTATTAGCTCCATATGTCCAGTGATCATCCAGGTGTGTAATATACACATGTCTTAGCTCTATGTGTCCAGTGATCATCCAGGCGTGTAATATAGACATCTATTAGCTCCATATGTCCAGTGATCATCCAGGTGTGTAATATACACATGTCTTAGCTCTATGTGTCCAGTGATCATCCAGGCGTGTGATATACACATGTCTTAGCTCTATGTGTCCAGTGATCATCCAGGCGTGTAATATACACATGTCTTAGCTCCATATGTCCAGTGATCATCCAGGCGTGTAATATACTCATGTGTTAGCACCATATGACCAGTGATCATCCAGGTGTGTAATATACACATGTCTTAGCTCTATGTGTCCAGTGATCATCCAGGCGTGTGATATAGACATCTATTAGCTCCATATGTCCAGTGATCATCCAGGCGTGTAATATACACATGTCATAGCTCTATGTGTCCAGTGATCATCAAGGTGTGTAATATACACATGTCTTAGCTCTATGTGTCCAGTGATCATCCAGGCGTGTGATATAGACATCTATTAGCTCCATATGTCCAGTGATCATCCAGGCGTGTAATATACACATGTCTTAGCTCTATGTGTCCAGTGATCATCCAGGCGTGTGATATACACATGTCTTAGCTCTATGTGTCCAGTGATCATCCAGGCGTGTGATATAGACATCTATTAGCTCTATGTGTCCAGTGATCATCCAGGCGTGTAATATAGACATCTATTAGCTCCGTATGTCCAGTGATCATCCAGGCGTGTAATATAGACATCTATTAGCTCCATATGTCCAGTGATCATTAAGGTGTGTAATATACACATGTCTTAGCTCCATGTGTCCAGTGATCATCCAGGCGTGTAATATACACATGTGTTAGCACCATGTCCAGTGATCATCAAGGCGTGTAAATATGTCCTTGGCTAAGTAATGTGAACGTATCACAAGTATTGACATAGACACCAAATGTAACATATGTATCGATAATACATATACCTGACCATAGGAGGGAAAGCAACTGGAAACATTTAGTGATGATTGGCATGATGTCTATGAAAAGAGAAAGTGGAAGGCAGGGAAATAAGCACCGAGGCGACTTGACTACCTGGCATAATCCAGACAGAATACAGGCTTGATCCATGAGTCGGGTGACCGTGTGGCATGGCGAGCCATGACCGCTTGTAGACACGACACATGATTAAATAACACGTATTGTGTACTTTCTGCTTTCTTGGAAACTAACATACATTGAGTTGTGCCAATGTTTAGTAATAGTCCCATCATCTCGCTCTCCTGTACCACTTTGTCCAGGATGGTTTGTACACAACGCCCAGGCTTTGCTATTACAATGTAATTGGCATGACTCAGGATATACACATGTTGGATTTCATCATTATCTCGTCACAATGATTACAATGACTATGGTTGTCTACCAGGTAATAATTGCATCTCCATTGATGGCACACGTCTTTGTCTAACTTATCTTGCTATTTGTATGAATTCACTAATTTAGCTTTCGTATCTCATGTCAAATTTAATTCGTATCTCCTGCCTACTTAACTATCCGCGACCATGTAAGAAATGATGTTATCAGTCGCACAGTGGGATCAACACCTTGTATCACATATGTTGATAGGCAGAAGATCAAATGGCTCGGCCATGTTGTTAGAATGCAACACCATCAACTACCAGCAATGGCGTTACACCGAAGCAGATCTAATATGAGAAAAAATGGACTAAAGACATTGTTCAATCGCAAGGAATGACACTATCCGTCCCCACCCATCGGACGCTGGAGCGTCAACTATTCCTCCCCACGGCACTTTATGGCAAAAGTGGAAGATGGTGAAGATGATGACACATCTGTACACAGCTAGAGCCAGCTATAAGACATAACTTCTGGTCATTGGTCTCGTGTTCGTATGTCCAATGAGGTCGTTGTTTTGTACATTACGAGGGTAAGTTAATAAGTAAGTCACAAATGGCTTTAGGCAAATAACTCAAGATGATAACAACTAAAAAGCAGTTAATTTTTATACTTACATTGTCCTTTTATTTCTCACGGACAAGGGAGATGTGCAGTGTGGGAGCCGCTGAACCATAAAGAAGACGACCGTGGAGAATCTGCCCGTGAGCTGCATCAAAGAACCTGAAACTACAGCTACTACTGAAGCTACCACGAAGAAGATCAACGACAGCCCTCCACAGACAAGAGCCAAGACAGCGGGGGAAAAAAGAGGAGAAAGACACCAGAGTCGGAAGCACCGACTAAAAGATAGTCAGATGGGTTGTCAAACGGATTCAAGTGGAGCTGTCAGAAGAACAAATCCTAAAGCAGCTACAAGAGGAGAATCTCCACATCTAAATCTTGAAGGCGGAGCGGATCATGACGTACTCAAAGATCCCAACGACGCTGGCGGTGGTAACGACTGAGGGCAGCGAGATACCACACCAGACATTTTCCATTTTGTGTGAAAATTATGTGCTTCACAATATTATGTTTTACATGTGTTTTATAGGTGTAAGGCAGCAGGTCTTGTGATATTCTTGAACACAAGTGAAGTGTATAACATTATTCCGTGAATTTAACTGGATTAGCTGCAGCGGATAGAAAATAACTCCTTGGTAAGTGAATTTTTAAAATCATTTTTACTTCTTCAATTTCAACTAAACCTCTTATTATTGTCATAATATGTGTAACCTATCAATTAATTATTAACACTGTCATGTTCCTTGTGCAACCCTCTTTAATTTCATATATAATACAATATATCTGCTACCATTTTAACAATTTTAAAAGCATTATAGTGACACACTGCTACTTCAAATTTTCTGCCATGAATTTCTGTTTGGTCAGGACCCAATGTTTGTTTGGCAGGAAATCAGTTAAGGATAGGCGGCACAGGCCAGACGAGCCAGGAGCCTTACTAACAAAAGAAACCACCAGAGGAGACGGGAACAAAGGACAGCCGCAGACCAATCCCCCAGCATGGGTCACAGACACAAACGCTTACATAACTATCATCATCATTGGCACCTTGCCGTCTTGACAGACGATAGTTTGTGCTTTAAAAAGGCATAATAACGTTTAACTATGGCGGTAGCGAGTGTGACTGATAAGGCCAATTTGAGCTGTAAATGTCCGTTCACAGTGGGTGCATGTGAACACGTGGTCATTTCCACCATCATGCACCATCTTACGTCTCAAACGTTTGGTGTGTGACTTTTCTGCAATAATTTTCTCCTTTGACTTTATTCCATTTCTGATATTTGCC
>JACEFZ010021347.1:50000-57879 GCA_014155875.1 Cepaea nemoralis
TCTGTTGATCGTAAAGTAAATTCCTCTTATATTTCTAGTGTCTGCACAAGTTTGAATTTGAGCAGAGAGCTGTAGCCAGTACCTGTTCACACATTTTCTTGCCATCTGTTGTACTCTATTTCTGGCCGTTCGCAATGCCTGCAGTGTTTTCTCTAAAGGTGATGTTTTATACACTGAGAATGTATGTCTCTTTATCTCCAGGACTGGGAGCATCTATTCAGAGTGTGCTTCAAACCAGACAGTTGACATAATTTGCTTCTTGCCAAATGTTGATAGGGCTGTATAGTAGGTGGTGTCGCGAAAATGACTCCATCTCTCGGTGGCAGTTCTATTTGTGGGACCAGGCAGAGTCTCCGCTAGAGCCTGCATGAATTTGTTGACCTTCTCTTTATTTTGGGTGCCACCGGTGTCAATGTTTGGTCTTCCTTCTGTTCGGCTTCTGTAGATTCTCTTTGGCTTTATCTTCACCTTGCTGGAGACGAGTGAATGGTCGGTGTCACAGTCAGCACTATGATAGCTGCGAGTCAGCCGTACATTGCGGAGGTTGCTGCGTTTAGTGAGCACCAGCTCGAGTTGGTGCCAGTTCTTTGATCTGGGGTTCCTCCATGACACACTGTGTTGAGGTTTCGTGTCACAGAAGGTGTTGGTCACTCACAGATTGTGGTGGCTGCAGAATTCCAAGAGACGTTGTCCGTTGTCATTGATCTTCCCAACGCCAAACTATCCTAGACATGAAGGCCAAGATTTGTGGTCGGAGCCAACCCTGGCATTGAAATCCCCCAGGATAAAAAAGATGTTGTTTCTCTGGTGTTTCACTGACTTCGTTTGCTAAGGTCGTCATAAAACTTGTCTTTAGATTCGGATGCTGCAGTTAGTGTTGGGGCGTAAACGCTTATAATACAAACTGGGCCTGCCTCTGTCTGGAGTTGGAGCTTCAGTATTCTTTCAGTGCCATCACTTGGTGGTGTGATGGAATTAAGCAGCTTGTTTCTGATAGCGAAGCCAACTCCATGCTCTATGTTAATAGGAACCAGGCATGACTTCATACTCTAAACTCGCAGGGAACTCTTCAGCTGCACATTGGTAGTACGCCTATAGAAAGTGTAACCGAGCACAAGGCACTTGGTCTTATCATAGATCAACATCTATCCTTTAATTCCCATGTTCATGCTCTATTTAAACAAATAGCCAAAAAAGTATACCAACTTGCCCCCCCCCCCCCCCCCCCCCCAAAAAAAAAAAAATTCCTCGACGAAAACACAAGAAAGGTATTCTATACTTCCCACACACAAAAACATATTGATTATTGCTCCACAATCTGGGATGGATGCTTTAAAGCAATAACAAAACGCCTTTATTCACTCCAGAAAAGGGCAGTGCGTTTAGTCAATGGTGATAAGTTTACAGACAATTCTAACCTACATGAACGTCTTCAGTTACTGCCACTCCACAAACGCCTACTTTTTAATAAGGCTAAACTAACTCACAAAATCCTATTTCAAAATGCGCCAAGTTACCTTTGGCCATTGTTTAAATATAACGCAAGACATAGCGAACGACTAAATATACTTCATGTCCCTAAACTTAAAATAGACTTATATAAAACAAGCTCAGCATGCTCTGCCACTCAGTTGTGGAATAATCTTCCACAAGAAATCAAAGACACCACCAATCATTATACATATAGTCGCAACCTGTTTGAACACTACCTCAGGACAGACTACACGCCCCCTAAAAAAAAACAGCAACAAAGACAATAATAATGGTACATTATCTCGAACGACAACTAGCCAAAAAAAAAACATTCCCATGTGTGTGGCACGCTACACCCACCTTGGGTATTTATGATGCCCATGTTAAACATTGCCTCAATGTGTCATGTATTATTGATTATGTTTCATGCGTTTAAATGCTTATTGTGCTTTTGTTGTCAAAGAATTGCTTCATAAGAGATGTTGAATGAAAGAATGTATGAGAGGAAATAGAAAAGAAGGGCAGAATGTCAGGCGGGCCTGCGTGCCCAATTCTTAACCCTTTGAAAATAAAGATTTTCGTTAGTTCTTTCGTTCGTTCGTTCGTTCGTTCCCTGATCTCTCCGCACGGCTTGCCATGCCAGTAGAAAGTGAAGTCCCTCTCCTTGATTTTTCCATATTCTTGGAGTCTGGTCTCTTGCAACAATGTCTATCTCCAGTCTGAGTAGTTCGTTGTTTATCACTGCAGTTTTGCGGGCATCCACAATCTCGTTTAGATCGTCTGAGATGCCAGGAGCTATGGTTCTTAAGTTCCATGTTCCCAGCCTTAGGGCATGTTTTTTTTTTTTTTTAATATTTTCTTGCTGCTACGTGTATAGATTGCGGTCCATGTGTCAGGATGTTCCTCTAAGCTCCACACACTCTCAGGAGCAGATGAACCGTGGCGAGACACCACCTTTTTGACTGGGGGTTGCCCAGCTTAGGCGGGTGGTAGTTGTCTAGTGAGATTCGATGATCTCTCCCACCGTCGGAAGCAACATATATATATATATATATATATATATATATATATATATATATATATATATATATATATATATATATATATATATATGTGTGTGTGTGTGTGTGTGTGTGTGTGTGTGTGTGTATTCCAATTCCAATTTTCAAAACAAAAATTCCAAATTCGGCCTCGTTCAACCTGCTTCCTCAGCGTCGGTTATTGTTGAGGTCCGTGGTTTTTGTGGGTTCATTGACCCTAATTCTTGTCTTGTGAGTCCTATCTCGGACTGATTATGTTGGTTTGTGTCTGTGACGTCAGCTGGGGGATCGGTCGGCGGCTATCCTTTGTGCTCGTCTGTTCGTGGTTTTCTTTGTTGGTGTAGGCTCCTGGCTCGTTTGGCTTGACTGGCTGCAGTCCTTATAAGGACTCTTTATTTAGTGATGGACTCCGGTTTCAAGATGGCGACGGACGGTCGTGTTGTTTTGTGTTCGTTAACTTTTTCGCGTAAGGGATGGATTTATTCATTTCTTGCGTGTAATTGGTGTGCCAGGATGTAAAACCAGGAGTTTCTACTCAAGATCTGCGCGGGTGCTACGGAGTTCGTGCATCGAGCGAAGCCATCCTTGAGTGAATTTTCAGCAGCGTGTGTGGTTCTCAATCAAAAGTCTGTGTTTACGTTTTTTCAACATGGCGGAACAACGTGTGTTTTCCGAACGATCAGCAGTCAACATACCGAAGCGGCGTGGTAGCCGCGCAGGGAAAAAGAAGCCAGGTAAGCGCGGTGGCTTGAGACGTTTTAGACTCAAGTGTCACCGTCTAGGACTCAGGAACATCCGTATTCTATATTGGAACTGTGCCAGTGTAAAACAACGGGGCTCTATTTTAGAAACCCTAGTTTACAGGAACGACATTGTAGCACTCCAGGAGACGAGACTGGGCGATCAGCTACTCCGAATTGCCGGCTTCAAATGTTTCTATAACAGACGACATCTGGGAACGGCGATTCTCGTTCGCGACAGCATGGTGGCGTCAGAGCTAGACATGTCCAGTTGGAACAGTGACGATATACAAATACAGGCGTTGAGAGTTCATTCCAGTATACCATTCGTGTTGGTTAATGTTTATGCCCGCAATGCGAGTGTGGACGCCCAGAAGTGGCAGTGCTTAAGTGGCATATTAGGCCACGAGAGAAATGTTATTTTCTGTGGTGACTTCAACGCTAAAGGCAGATCATGGGGAAACACTTCCTCCAATACACAAGGGGAGGAGCTCGAGACTGCACTGGAAACCATCGACCTGGTTTGTATCAACAGTGGCTGTGTCACCAGGACAGCAAGCCGTCCAGGCGATGAGGACAGTGCTATTGATCTGGCGCTAGTTTCACCTTCACTCACTACAGTGTGTAGATGGGGTGTCCTAGGACACCATGGCAGCGACCACCACCCATGCAGCATATTGGTGGAGAAAGGCAGAACCAGGCAGCACAAGCTAAAGGTAAAGACGTTCCAGTATGACAGTACAGGGCAAGATGTGGTGAGTAAAATAAGACGTGACAAGCGCAGAACGTTTCAGGGCAGGAAGAAAAGGAAAAAAAGCTGGGAGCAGCCACCGTGGTGGAGTTTCGAGGTGGAGAAGGCTTGGGTGGATAAGCGTAGTGCTGTAAGGAGATGGCAAAATGCCAAGAAGAACAGAGCTGGTCATCCTAGTCCCTGCTTGCACTTAGAAAGAGAGATGCACACAAAAGTAAGCTATTTCAAAAAACTGGTCACGGTGGTTAAAAGCGAAAAATGGGCAGAGGTGTGTCAAAGAGTAAGCACAGACAAGTCACTGAAATTGTTCTGGCGACTACATAAAAGCATGAGTGGTGTAGTCAAGAATAAGAGCATTTCTGACTTCCAAGGTGCTGACCTCATCTGGCAGAGGACTGACGAGGACAAGGGCAAAGCCCTCTTTGAACGCTACCTTGAGCAGAGCAACCAGACAGACATGGGAGGCCGGAATCTGGCCAAGGAGGTCACCTCAGACAGATGCAAGGCCCAGAACACTTCGGATGAAGACACAGTGACAGTGAAAGAAATCAAGGCTGTGCTTCGACGATCAAAAAACAGTGCTCCAGGTCCTGATGGCATAAGATACGACGACATAAATAGGTGTACCGACAATGAGCTAGAGAAACTAGCAGACATGTACAACAACAGTATAGGGAGTGCTAGCATCAAGGAGGAATGGTTACACAGCTATCTGATTCCCTTGCCGAAGCCTGACAAAGACCACAAGAAAATTCAGGGATATCGAATTATAACCATGCAGAATACAATAGGCAAGCTGCTGGAGAAGGTAATTGCCAGGAAAATATCAAGCCAACTAGAGAGGCAAGGTGTTTTCCCACCTACCCTGGGTGGGTACCGTCCAAAAAGAGAAACCTGGACCAATGCAGCAGTCTTTGCCCACGATGTCTATGAAGGTTTCCACTCAGGCACTGAAACCGTTGCTGCAGCGATTGATCTTGAGGATGCATACAACAGAGTACCACTGGATTTTTTAATGTTTCAGCTTCTTGAACTAAACGTAAGTCCATTCCTCCTTAGTTGGATCGCTGCAGCTCTCTTCCAACGGAAAGTAGTTTTTAGATGTGGCAGTTGGACTTCGGAACCAACAACAATATATCCTGGCCTACCACAGGGATCACCATTATCTCCGGTACTGTTCAACGCCTACACAGTGAGAATCACCAGTGAGCAGATCACTGGACCTGGCAGGACATTGTCATATGCCGATGATGTTTTAGTGTATCGTCAGGGTAAGGATAGAGAGGAGGTTGCTGTGGAACTACAAACCGAACTCAATCGCATAAGTACTTGGTGTGATGAAGCTGGGGCAATGGTCAACCCAACAAAGGCAACAGTGACTTGGTTCTCGTTGAATAATCATATTGTCAACAATCCAACACCAACTGTAATGCTGTGTTCAGAGACGGTGGAAAGAACGCAGGCAATGAATTACCTGGGGATACGGTTTGATCGAAGCCTTGCTTATAATGTGCACATAGACCAGGTGATAACAAAGGCCAAGCGGGGTTTGGCAGCGATGCGGGTGATGGCGGCAGCAAACTGTGAGCAGCGCCATCTATGTCTTCTGTACGAGGGGCTGGTCATGTCTGTTTTGGAGTATGCAATGGCAATCCTGACTGTCAGCCATAAGCAGATAGAAAGGATGGAAAGGATACAGAATGAAGCTATGCGCATTATTCTTGGATGTACAAGAGATACAGCATGCAGGGCGATGCGCTACCTTCTTGATTTTCCAACCATTGAAGAGAGAATGCAAGTTTGCAGGGCACGTGCCTACCTCAGAATTAACGCAAACACACAGCATCCACTGCATAGTGAAATTAGGAAGGTGAAGGGCAGCAGGTTAAAAAGAGGACGGTCGTGGATGGGTCAAGCCGAGGACATTCTTCAACAGGTGTGTTCACTTGAGGACTTAGAACCTGGCGAGGAGTGGGTGCAAGTGCCAACAGACTTCTGCACATCCTTTTCAGTTTGCATCCAACTAGATAGAAAATGCAGACAAGAAAATCCGGCTGCTGTTGAGGCTGAAGTACAAGCGTTGATTTTCGAGAATTCGCTAGACAGTGACGCGGTCATCTACACAGATGGGTCGGTCGTCCGACATGTGAGAAGCTCATGGGCCTTTACAGCTCGGGCCGGAGGGAGAATTGTGAAGGAGGACTCTGGTGCTTTCACTGAAACCACAAGTAGCCTGACCATGGAAGTCATGGCAGTAAGTAAAGCAATAACATGGCTCGAGACACAGACATTCACTAGGGCTTGTTTCCTTAGCGACTCAATGAACATGATCAAGAGGATAGAGGAGGGGTCGATCCGAAGAGAATGGTTGCTGCCTCTGAAGCGGTCTCGGCTGGCAAAGATTAGTTTCATCTTCGTGCCAGGGCATGCGGGAGTACAAGGAAATGAGCGGGCTGACAAGCTCGCAGGTGAGGCTACTGTTGAGGGCGGACGCGCCATGGACCAGGCTGACATTCTGAATGCTCTACGAGAAGTGAGACTTTTGCAAGAACCAAGTGATGACTGTGAATCTACAACAATGGCCAGACTGCGAGAGCAGCAAATTAAAAGAGGGGTGGCCAAACAAGAACACTACGCAGGAAGCCAAAGAAGATTGATAAACCAACACAGAACTGGCGTCGTTAGCCGCTACACGCTGCGGGATTTGCTGAGGAGGGGATCCGAGCACTTATGGACTGAATGGTCCGATGTGCAACGAGGATGATCTGTCGACTAACTAACTAACTATTTAGTGATGGCACACTTCAGAAAGATACTCCAGAAAAGAGAGCGACAAATTTCTCTTGATTGTTTCTTTGTGTAGAAAGTTTCCCGACTTCTGCCAAGAAACAGCGACAAGATACTCCCGAAACAAATCATTCAGAATAACAAAGAAAGTGACAAATTTCCCATAATTATTTTCTTGGTAATAAAGATAGACTAAATCATTTTTTTTTTAAATTTTACATTTAATTCATTTTTTTTGTTTTCTTTCTCTTTATTTAATACGTGAAGTACACGTATTCTTTGCGTTTTGTCAGGTAAACGACAGGACGTTAATAAAATAAGGACGATTCTTTCATTTTGAAACGGGTTGTCTTTATTTCATTGATTTCAATGTTTCGGGTTACGAACGTTTCGGTTTACGAACCGAGTTCTGGAACGAATTAAGTTCGTAACTCGAGGTACCACTGAACTTGGGTATCACCTTCGACAGGTGTATATCATTTACAGATCATGAGAGGCTTTGGTTTTGATGGCTGATAGGTGACTTAATGCTTTGAGGGCGATGGCAGCAATCGGTGTAGAGCAGAGGAAGCTTTACAGGCTCTTTCAGCAGTTAATACTTTATGTCATTGAGCATGGTTTGGGGCTGCTGACAGTATCAAAGAGCCAGTTTAAAAGGTTGGAGGGTATACACAATGCGGTCATGAGTTGATTCGAAGTGAACAAAGGACACACCAATAATACGCATGAAGCTTATCCTAGCGCTACCAACAATCGCGGATGGGCATAGGGTCCTTCAGGTCAAAGGTACATGAGAGTTGCTGCAGATAGGGATCACCTACTGGATGTAGTCATAGATATGGTCAAGGGTCATAGACTGAGACGAGGATTTTTGGAGGGGAGAGGGAGAATCTTAAAAACGTCAGGCTTTTTCAGTGATTAATAGTAAGAGGTTTTGTTGAAATATCGCAGACCCGGAAAAAAATTTGGAGGGATACAAAAGCGGTCTAGTTTATTAAAGGAAAAAGGGCCACCAAAAAAGCAAAAATTTCCAGGACACAATCCAGGTGGGCCCTTAGGTCAAAATCGGAGTTTTTAAAAAACATTTG
>JACEFZ010021348.1:0-50000 GCA_014155875.1 Cepaea nemoralis
CCATTTCATTAACTGGCAAACACACTCTGTGGGAACCACTAGAAATATTTCTGTACAGAAGATGTCATTACTGGTAAAACCCATTTCATTAACTGGGAAACACACTCTGTGGGAACCACTAGAAATATTTCTGTACAGAAGATGTCATTGCTGGTAAAACCCATTTCATTAACTGGCAAACACACTCTGTGGGAACCACTAGAAATATTTCTGTACAGAAGATGTCATTACTGGTAAAACCCATTTCATTAACTGGCAAACACACTCTGTGGGAACCACTAGAAATATTTCTGTACAGAAGATGTCATTACTGGTAAAACCCATTTCATTAACTGGCAAACACACTCTGTGGGAACCACTAGAAATATTTCTGTACAGAAGATGTCATTACTGGTAAACCCATTTCATTAACTGGCAAACACACTCTGTGGGAACCACTAGAAATATTTCTGTACAGAAGATGTCATTACTGGTAAAAACCCATTTCATTAACTGGCAAACACACTCTGTGGGAACCACTAGAAATATTTCTGTACAGAAGATGTCATTGCTGGTAAAACCCATTTCATTAACTGGGGAAACACACTCTGTGGGAACCACTAGAAATATTTCTGTACAGAAGATGTTCATATGCTGGTAAAACCCATTTCATTAACTGGCAAACACACTCTGTGGGGAACCACTAGAAATATTATCTGTACAGAAGATGTCATTACTGGTAAAGACCCATTTCATTAACTGGCAAACACACCTCTGTGGGAACCACTAGAAATATTTCTGTACAGAAGATGTCATTACTGGTAAACCCATTTTCATTAACTGGCAAACACACTCTGTGGGAACCACTAGAAATATTTCTGTACAGAAGATGTCATTACTGGTAAAACCATTTCATTAACTGGCAAACACACTCTGTGGGAACCACTAGAAATATTTCTGTACAGAAGATGTCATTTACTGGTAAAACCCATTTCATTAACTGGCAAACAACTCTTGTGGGGAACCACTAGAAATATTTCTGTACAGAAGATGTCATTACTGGTAAAACCCATTTCATTAACTGGGAAACATACTGTGTGGGAACCACTAGAAATATTTCTGTACAGAAGATGTCATTGCTGGTAAAACCCATTTCATTAACTGGCAAACATACTGTGTGGGAACCACTAGAAATATTTCTGTACAGAAGATGTCATTGCTGGTAAAACCCATTTCATTAACTGGCAAACATACTGTGTGGGAACCACTAGAAATATTTCTGTACAGAAGATGTCATTGCTGGTAAAACCATTTCTTAACTGGCAAACATACTGTGTGGGAACCACTAGAAATATTTCTGTACAGAAGATGTCATTGCTGGTAAAACCCATTTCATTAACTGGCAAACATACTGTGTGGGAACCACTAGAAATATTTCTGTACAGAAGATGTCATTGCTGGTAAAACCCATTTCATTAAGTGGCAAACATACTGTGTGGGAACCACTAGAAATATTTCTGTACAGAAGATGTCATTGCTGGTAAAACCCATTTCATTAAGTGGCAAACATACTGTGTGGGAGCCCTAGAAATATTTCTGTACAGAAGATGTCATTGCTGGTAAAACCCATTTCATTAACTGGCAAACATACTCTGTGGGAGCCACTAGAAATATTTCTGTACAGAAGATGTCATTACTGGCAAACATACTGTGTGGGAGCCCACTAAATAATTGCTGAATACAAAGAAGTACTTATGTACAGAAAGTGTCAATAATTGACTGGTAAACATTCCCTGTTGCAACCCTACACAATAATTCCCTGTTGCAACCCTACACAATAATTCCCTGTTGCAACCCTACACAATAATTCCCTGTTGCAACCCTACACAATAATTCCCTGTTGCAACCCTACACAATAATTCCCCTAATCATCATCATAGTCTATCTTCCACTTTTGCCATTGAACGTCGTGGGGAGGAATAGTTGAGGTTCCAGCGCTCGATGAGTGGCACTGGATAGTGTCATTCTGTGTAATTGTACAACGTCAGTGATGTCACAATCCATTATTTTCTCGGGCGTACTATTGCTCTGGTTTAAGATCTTCTTTGATGTAGACCCAGTGCTGATAGTTGATGGTGTTGTATTTTAATGAGATGGCCAAACCATTTGATCTTCTGCCTTTGTGGCACAAGGTGCTAATCCCACTGACTGTCTGATAACATCATTTCTTACTGTCTTGGATAGTTAAGTTGGCAGCTTAATCTCACTCATTTCACCTCGCCAATGTTGATTTTGCGTTAGTGTGATTTGGATAATGTCCAAGTTTGACATTAGTAGCATAGGGTTGGTGTGAAACTGCTATTTTTTATCTGTCATTTTGCAGACATAGATATATTTGGATGTTTCAGCACGGGTGATAGTTGATATATACATGCATTTTGTGTTTTGACGTCTGATTTAGATCTCTCTGTCTCTTCTGCCATCTTTAGTTATCATACTTCCTAGATATTTAACCTTAACATTTTTCAGAGGTGTATTATTTATCAACATATTTATTTCCACTAACACTGATAAATATTTATATACTGATCAAAGCCCACTTAATATTTCTTGAATACTGATCAATATTTCTGTACTGAAGGTGTCAATATAATATACACTTTTCATTGACTGGTAAACATTTCTTGTTGAAACCCTAAACAATAATTCCACTAATACTGAGAAATATTTCTTACCTAAACTTGTCAATACCACGATATTCATCATTTCATTGACTGGTAAACATTCTTTATTGGGACCCCAAACAGTAATCACAGTAATACTGGTCAATATGTCTGTGGAATGTGTCAGTACTACTGTACCCCCTTTCACTGTCTGGCAAACATTCCGTTTTTGTGTGAGCCCATGTGAAAACATTCCAATATTTAGTGATGCTTTTTATGCCATATGAATACTATACTATACTGTATTTGATGTTATGAACACATGTACGTTGTTAAGAATACATATATTTTATATCTATGTATTATTTATTGTGCAATGAGTTAATTAATGACCCCATGCAACATACAGGAGTTGTGGCAGCGCAGTAGCTAGCACACTTACCAGCCATTCTGGTAGTCATGTGCTTGAGTCTCCATTGAGACTGGGATTCTGTACAAGATGATCTGAGATTTGGGCCGACCCAGACTAAAGTTGGGACACCAGGAAATATTCTTGGAAGTAAATTTGGCCAGGAGGGTATTGACCATATCACCCATTGAGGCTGGCAAACCCACTCCAACTTCTGAGGTACTTGTAATTTACATCCCTACATCGAGGACGAGAAGACATTTTAGTCCCTTCAGGTTGACCCAGACAAAAATTGGTACACTAGGAAATTTTCTGGGAAGTAAAGTGGCCAGGTTGATATTGACCATGTCATTCATTGAGTGCCACTTGTTTTATAAATATATTACACCTGCACCATATACCCAATTTGCCACAAAGCATAGAGAAGGGTCCTCTACTTGTATGCAATGTTATACTTGTATGCAATGTTATACTTGTATGCAATGTTATACTTGTATGCAATGTTATACTTGTATGCAATGTACACTTTGATGTAAGTATTATGTACTACCAGAATCATTAATGCTACCAATACATTTATATATATTTTGCAAATATGTGTCCTTCAAATCATGTTTTGTTAATTATTATTAATTTCTATTGTGTTTTTTCTGTATGCTTATTTCAATTCATTCTTGTCCAGGTATTGTAATTTTAAAATAGCACTCTTAGAAGTCATTAAAGTTATAACTAAACGAAAATGAAGGAGTTAAAGTAAGAACTAGGATGGAAACATTTAAAGTAACGTTGATAAAAGTAATAACTGTCTGTAACAAGAAATAAAGACACTGGCACTGGATAGGACAGACAGTGAGAAAACCTGGTATAGTATGTCCACATTTGTTTGCCTTCATTCACGATCAATTATTTTGAAAACTGTCTGTTGCATCGTTATGAAATTTTTCCAGCTGTCTTATATTTACCCCCACCCAAGGAATATGTCTTTGATAGGTCCAAAAACAACTTAAATCATTGAAAGCGGCGACATTCCTTTGATGTTTTGCTCAACAACTAGTGATTTCTCGTTAAAAAAGTTATGTTTACGGTAATGTGGACCTGCAAATTCAGATGACACACAAAGGCGTATCCGGATTCGTATGGGAGTGGGTGCAATGAAAGAATCCATCCTTTCTCCATAGTCCTCTTCCTCTTTCAACACATGGTCCTGCCGTTTTTTCCAGTAACTTTTATCAATATTTAATAGCGCGGACAGACAGACAGACAGAAAGGTAGGTAGGTAGGTAGGCAGAAAGGTAGGTGGGTGGGTGGGTGGATGGCTGGCTGACTGGGTCGGTGGGTGGGCTGGCTGGCCGGCCGGCCGGCAGGCAGGCAGGCAGATAGATAGATAGATAGATATCTATTGGTCGATCGGTCGGCCGGCAGGCAGGTAGGTAGATAGATTAGGTAGATAGATAGATAGGATTAGATAGATAGATATCGGTCGGTCGGTCAGCAGGCAGGCGGGTAGATAGGTAGATTAGATAAATAAATAGATATAGATAGATGTCGGTGGGCGGGCCGGTCAGCCGGCAGGCAGACAGATAGATTAGATAGATTTATAGATAGATAGATATCTATTGGTCGGTTGGCCGGCAGGCAGGCAGGTAGGTAGATTAGATAGATATCGGTCGGTTGGTCGGTCAGCAGGCAGGCAGGTAGATTAGATAGATAGATAGATAGATAGATCCCAGCCAGGAGCCGAGTCAGCTAGTTTATTTATATAATCACGTTTCATGAAAGAACCCCCATTTGAGACACCTCTGAACAAACCAATTTAACTTCACGCTGTTTGTGCCAAAACGAAACCCGCCAAATAATTTAGAAAAGAACGGGGGTGTGTCTTGCTTAAGCTGTAATACTCTTACAATGATGGCATGAATGCGGTAGATTATATACGGCATATAAACAAACATTGAAATCTGCTGTACAATATCCAGAACAAAAATGTTTTTGTTGGGTGGACATAATGATAAAGTTATATGCTAAATCTCATCATTTTCCCTCAGTTGGTTACTGAGATATTGAATTTTATATTGAGGCAACAAAAAAAACACACTATAATAGTACATCTAGAAAGTTCTCTCTGTGAAACCAACAGGGCACTTGAAACAGAGGGAGATCTAGAAACACATGGACTAGACAATTAGAAACAGACAAACATAATCTGGGGAGGACATGGAGTGACCTGCAGGCGATAGAAGAAAAATAAGACATCGTGGGCTGAGATGCCTTCAGTCATTTACAGAATGTCAAGTTGTTGCTGACAGTGTCTGTTTCATAAAGCGGGACACGAATACATTTCATTGCAACAGTTATGGAAACTTACACTAAGCTGGAGCACTAACAGTCATACCATCACCAAGTGCTTTGCTGACTGGCATGGGCGACTGTGCTTCTCCACAACTTGTGATCTCCATCAGCATGTATCAGTTCATCTGTTGACTCCCTTCCATGCCATTACGCAAGACTGTCAAGAATGTTCTTTCGTTGTCTTCCGCTGAGCCTCTGAGAGGCAGATGTAGACCAAGAGAAATGATGCTGGATGGATTGAGATGGTGGCATGGAGAAATATCATCAGCAGAGTTGATCCAGAACACCAAAGACCGAGATGCTTACTTGCTTGTGTTTGCTGGTTGTGAAGTCCTGTATGTCGGATGAAGACATCCTGTTGTCCAACATCGGTGTGATGTCATACCAGACTGAGGTTTGCGTGAGTATCCGTTGTCCCATGTCTGGCTTATTGGTGTGCAGACTGATGGTTCTTCGGCGTGCAGGCAGATACTCTCCGATCCTACTACGTCAGCCAGGACCCCGAATGGACCTGTGCCCAGGACGCATGACTAGAACGTGTTAGTAGGTCTTAGCCAGTATAGAACCTGGCCCTGGTGCATTGGAAACACCTTTGCGTCCCAAAGACTGAGATATGTGGAGAGCCATGAATTCCTACTCCAGCTGGCAGGGCACTTGATGATGATGTCTTCCTCTATTTCTCTATCCACAAATCTTTTAAATTGTCACATGTTCTAGTTTTTGTCTTCACAAAATGTGGCCAGAGAATTATGACTTCCTCTTTGTAATGTTTACCTTGCATCTGATATTATCCATGTGCATGTGTATACAAACACAAAGAATTAGATGTCACTAACAACGTCAAGGATAAAACAGTCCAATCTTTGTTACAATTTATAGCGTTAACTTTTTAGTTACATGGCGATCACTTGATCATATTTCATGTTAAATCCAACGTTTAACCTGAACAAACTTAACCAACTGTTGCCGATTTAACAGAGTCACTTACCAAAGGTATCCTTAAACTAAATGTTGTATCTAAACTCCCATTTAATCTATTCCTGAACACCTGAATCCTGGAAAAAGACTGAACTCTCACTCCATCTATTTATTATCATGTGAATCATGAGATGATACTGAATTCCCATTCAATCTATTTGTTGTCACGTGTTTCATAAGATGATAATGAACTGCCACTCGAACATCATGAGATAAGACTGACATCTCATTTCATCTACTTTTTTCTGGATCATGACAGTTGCTAAGGTTGTAGGACTAGGTTTCACACTGGCCATGACCTCGAGCATTTCTCTGTGATATGACGGATCCACAAACTGGATCCCCATGATGGTCAACACTGCATGCTTCTCTGCACATGTGATTTTCCGGTTATGCAGCCTTAGATGACTTTTGAGCTTGGAGAGGCGATGAAGAATTCTGCAACAGTCTCCATTTGAGATGGTACTTGGGTGCTAGTTCGGGAAGCTAGTCTCTACACTGACCTCAGACCGACAGATGCAGGCCCTTTTTATTGGCTAGGATGCCTGGGACATCAATGGATGGGGCTTAATAGTTAAAACTCAAGTATCTAAGAGGATTCACAACCAACCAATCAGCCAACCAAACATATTCCGTATATATTTGATTGACCAATAAAAAAAATATGTCATTTCCAACAAGAAAAAAGAGTGTTGAGGTGCTATATACATCCTGTACATTTGTATGGATATGAAGCGTGGACAATAGGCAGACAAGCTGAAAAACATATGATGGCTATGGAAATATCGTTTCTGAGGAAAATGCAAAGAATACCATGGACAGACAGAAAAACCAATGACCAAGTACTACAGAAACAAATGGAAACCGATTAAAGAAATTAGACGTAGACAGTCACACATTTTTGACACGTTATGAGAAGAAATAAATTAGAGAACTTGGTGACAACTGGCAAGTTCAAGGGGAAGAGAACAGCGTGAAGGCAGAGAAGTAAATACCTGGCTGGCTTGGCCACGTGGTATGGTCGAGACAAGAACAGTGAGCTGATGCACGATTCTGGTGATCACGAGAGATGGTGAAACATAACCCCCACATTTATCGGCATGGCACATGATGATACTGATATTTTTGACAGTGCGTATCTATTTAGTCACAATGACATGAGCTAAATATAACTGCACTCAGTACTTCGAGGAAAGGCTAGAGCAGTGGTTTTCAACTAGTGGGGAATTTCCCACCCCCTAGAGGAGGGGGATTATTTATAGGGTTTCCGGGGGGGGGGGGGGTTACGATTATTTCAAGATCGCGTTAATTAATACAAGAACCGATTACTTGATATTGTTTATTGTTTTTCCCTCCATACTGTACAGTTCTGTACTTCTCGCTCTTCTGAAATTCGTTTTATAACTTAAGTAGACTCGCAAATCACATTTTATGTGAGGTCTAGACTTGTTCTAGTATGTGTTGTTAAATTTAGCTCCCATCTTTATGTATACCGTGTAGGGGCGGGGAATTCATAGGGAGGAAATACGAAATGGGAGAAGGACATTCTGAACATATGGTGAAGGGGTGCATGGGCCAAAACAGGTTGAAAACCACTGGGCTAGAGCGACACATAATCAAACTGCTATTGTGCCATTAGTATTGGGACGCTGTAATGGCTGTTGAATATGAGAAAGGAGCACGTATGCGAATGCCCCGAGTGTTGAGGCGTCGGTTCTGAACTCAACTCGGCCCAGCTGTAATTTTGTTTAAAATGTCAGTTAATATCTACGCCATGTTGTTTACAAATGGCCAACGTTCTCTTATTCACACATCATCATTATGATGCAAATTCGTTGCTGCTGTTTCATTAATTGCATATCATTTACAGGACGCCGCAGTCAACCCTAGCTTTTTTTTGGTGGCCGTTTGTGATTTCTTGACAAGTTAACGTCCTGTAGTTTACCGTTGCTTTATGAATGACCGACACTCATACCCTTGTATCAAAACCAACGCAAGGTGGTCTGCTGCTAAATCGCCCGCAGCTGTGTTTCGAACGCTGTATGCGAGATTACGAATTGCGTCCCTAACACTTCGCCACAGAGCTGGCTTGCTGCTATGGGTGGTGCAAATTTCGCTTTCTTTTCTGCCACATCATCCCCAACAATCTCGTTTTCGCGAAAAACATAAGCGGTAACATTGACAGCTTGGATGTATTACTACACAAGCAATCAGTTGAAACATAAAACCAGCTAACGCTCTATAGAAGGCAATTAGAAATGCTAAAGGGAAGGAATAGCTTTCAAATTTTATGTTGTCTAGTGCGTTATCTAGTCTATCTCTTTCTTCTCCTTCTGTGAGCGCCAAATAATACTACGTGTGTTTATTTATGTAACTGTAAAGGGAAGGAGACACCTCTAAACTGAACATAGACTAACACGTAAAGAGATAAAAATCAATAATAAACATCAACTTCAGTGAACAATGACATTAAAACTGTCCAGAAATAGACAAACCTCATTACCAGCAGGAGATAAGTGACAACTTTCACGCCGAGAACCACTTGTCACTAAATTAAATGCTTTATGTTCGACATTATTAGACGTGAGAGTCTGAAGAATTTTGTGACAGCCACGAAGATTGAAGGTGCTAGAGGTTAAGAGGAAGAAAGTGTTGGGTAGATTGGGGAAGTGGCACGCAAGACAATCAGCGATTGGCGAAGTGGCACGCAAGACGATTAGCGATTGAAGAAAGTGTTGGGTGGATTTGCGAAGTGGCACGCAAGACGATCAGCGATTGAAGAAAGTGTTGGGTGGATTGGCAAAAGTGGCACGCAAGGTGATCAGTGATTTAAGAAAGTGTTTGGTGGATTAGCGAAGTGGCATGCAAGATGAGCGATTGAAGAAAGTGTTGGATGGATTAACGAAGTGGCACGCAAGATCATCAGCGATTGAAGAAAGTGTTGGATGGATTGGCGAAATAGCTTGCAAGATGATCAGCGATTAAAAAGAGTGTTGGATGGATTAGCAAAGTGGCACACAAGACGATCAGCGATTGGTGAAGTGGCACGCAAGACGATCATCGATTGGCGAAGTGGCACGCAAGACGATCAACGATTGAACTTCAAGAACATAAAGAGCAGGTGATTGGGAGGCACTTAATCGTCTGCGCCGCTCGACTTGCTCCTGATAATGATGATTTATTCGGTGAACTGACAATCGGACATACTCATGTGTGTCTAACCGGAACTCTGGCTCGGGTGATCGTGAAATTATGTTTTATAATTCCCCAATATATCGAGTAGAGGGTTCAAAATCAGTCCGGGGAATTTGGAAGCATACCTCTTTGCGTTGAGATCGATGGTACGAGGCGTCGGCTGTTCAGAAATCAAAGACAACAGACTACTGGACCAACATTGTTTAGTAAATCACAAACATCCAATAAATGATGGTGTTGATGGCAAAGTTCTATAAAGAACACGCAACTAGCTTTAACACGTGACCATATGCAATGACGTAGTAGGCGAGGTCAAAACAATGTAGTCCCTTAGTGGATGTAAACAGAGAAGTCACAAACAATATGTTGCTCGATTTATTGCCTGGCATATTATTGTTTAATTTGTTGTTGTTGTTGTTGTTGTTGTTGTTGTTGTTGTTGTTGTTGTTGCCTCCGCTCGCTTTGAACTCAAGTGTAGTCCATACACGAGCTGCTACTTCTAGTGCACTCGACTGATTTGTTGTGTGTGGATTAACTTGCCCTTTTCCCAGTGTCCCTCGCCATCATGCGAACCCACTCCGACTTCAGAAGTGCTTGGCATATTAGCAGGGGAAGGCAAAGTGAGCGAGCGACCCCATGGTCCCACATATGGTGGCTATATCATCTGTGCCATAAAAGCCATCCTGGGAGTCAATCGTGCGTTTTGCAGCGCGCGCGTCCATATAATTTCCCCCAACATCTAGACTATTTATGTATAGCCGGCGCTGTGGCACATGTGCAGTGAACGCGTTTCATAATTCAGTGACACCCAGTCGATGGTTCGAAATGCATTGCGGGCGATTTCGAAGCAGACCACTTTGCGTTGATTTTTATGTATGAGGCGTCGGTCGTTCATAAAAAAACGACGACGTAAACATTGCCTAGTAAATATCAAGCAGCCAATAAATGCTGGAGTTAATTGCACTTCCCTGTAAAGGACATGCAACTAACTTTATAAAAAAATTAACATCTAATTTTTCTCATGCTATTTTAGGTATTCTGTATGAGACATGTGTAGGCCATGGCGGAATAGGACAGGGATAAAAGTTAGATTTATTACTTTGTCCTAAAGGATTATTCACCCCCTTTCACCACTGTTATTCGCAGAGTCGACACCCTGATCAACAGTAGCCGTGGTCAAGACCGTTGACTGAGCTAACTCACGATTCACACATGCCACTATCCAGACCATCAGCACATTTCAGCTTACCATTCAGAAGGCCAAGAACCAGAAGTTAAGTGGCAGACTTTGCCACTTCACAGCATTCATCAAATTTTGTCCGCTATAGGCTATCTCGTAACACCAAGATCACAATATACAATACACTGATCGCTCAGTAGTTTGCCATTGTTTTCTGAGAGACCGGCTAACATACCCCGTAAGTTACCAACGGGGCGAGAACCGCTACCGATTGTCGCGCAGGTTACGTCACTCACAAGAATATACGGGATTACAGAGAAAGACGTTAACTCTTATGCCATGGAGAGCGGCAGTAGTTAGACTCTATTCTTAGAAGTCTATTGTGTATCTACTTTGATCGATTTTCCATCTTAGTAGTATACGCTAAGATACACTACAGGTATTCTTTACACTGCCTTTTGAAACCGCTGTCACCTGCACTAGAATCATACAATGTTGTACGGTCTCTCCACTACAGATCATCACACTCTACATCCAGGTTGTGGCAATCTAACTCAGGAGTGGCAATCAGGAGAAACATTAGCAATACACACACACAAATACACACACACACTCACGCAGGCACATACACGCACACACACTATGATATACACACACTCTCACACACACACGCACACACTATCATACACATACTCATACGCACACATACTCTCTCGCTCTCTCTCTCTCTCTCTCTCTCTCTCTCTCTCTCTCTCTCACACACACACACACACACACACTCACACAAGCACACACACATTTTCTCTCTCATTCGATACAAATACACACGCACTTTCTCTCTGTCTCTCTTTCGCTCTCTCTCTCTCTCTCTCTCTCTCTCTCTCTCTCTCTCTCTCTCTCTCTCTCTCTCTGTCTGTCATTTCACATTCTCTCTCTCTCTCTCTCTCTCTCTCTCTCTCTCTCTCTCTCTCTCTCACACACACACACACACACACACACAAACACACACACATTTTCTTTCTCCCTCTTTCCATACAAGCGTATACACATTAGTTAGTTAGTTAGTTAGTTAGTCGAGGTTCCAACTTCACGGCAATGGGTCGTCCCCATTATGTTCCGCTCCTGTGCCAGTGAATATCACACACAATGCTCCCCCACTGTCCAATGTGAAAAGTGGAATAGACAGAAGTCTCGGCAAGCCAACAGCCCACACAGGTACACTGTGCATAATGCCGTCGCCAGAATGTACACACAAAAGTCCTCCACGATAAATACAGTTCATCGTCGATGGAATCGGCAGTAACTAGAAAGACTTCATTGGCCCGATTTTCACAGCTCACAGTGTCGTGCCACGAACTCACCCAGTAGCAGGACGACGGAACCATGTACTACCAGTCCTACGTGGGGAAATACGAATGCAAGTACTTTAGCTAGAATATTTAGCTTCAAAAACACAAGGCTAATTCATAAACTCCACCAGGTCTATTGACATACGGCAGAAGTCATGTGGGTTGTCCTGGTTGTGTCAGTGTGTAATTTGGTCACATGTCGTACTACAGAGCTCAATGTATATAGTTAACCAGATTACTGATGTCGTCACTGCTTCGTTTGGTGTTCAACTATCGACCAGCGAGAGTTATGTGTCCATTATGTAGTGACTTTAACTATGTACTTACTATTTGATAGATTTTTTTTATTACATTGTTCCCAATATACATGTATATACTGTGTTCGCCAGGAATGAGACGCTGGAACCTCTTTCCCCCAGGTAGATTGGGCCCGTTAGCTATTACAACGACCAATCTAGGAGATGGAAAACTCCGATTATAAACCCCCAAGGTTAAGGTGAGTTGGTCTTGAACGTGGAACGTCTGGTATGCGGATGGGGCGGCGCCAGGCGTATGGACTCCTGAGGGACATCCCCTGCCCCTTCCCTAGTAAGCAGGCAATGCTAGGGTGACCGTTTTTTTTCCTGCAATATCCAAACTTTACTTATGGATTTAATTAAACATGAGAATCGTCGTCGGAGCTACGGAGCACGTGCTCTGCGCTTGACACATCTTTCAGAGGCTATCGAAGAGAGAGTGAGGAGGAGAAGGCGAGGAAATGATGTGAGAAGAAGGCATAGAAATAGGAGGGAAGGCGCCAGAAGAACAAGACGAAAAGTGGAGAGACTAGGTTTCAACCATGTAAGAGTGGGATTCTGGAACTGTCGTAGTGCCAGGCAGAGACGTCCTGTATTGGAGAGGCTAATATATGATTTTGATGTCCTCATGCTCCAGGAGTTAAATACAGACAAATACCATTGCCCTGGGTACGTCAGTTATATAAACCCCACTGGGCAGAAGAGACATGGGCAAGGTCTGCTGGTGAAGAAAGGAGTGAAGCATGCGGCACTTGACTTGAGCCAGTGGAATCACAGTGCAAGAGAGGTCCAGGGTATACAAATGGAGATTGGTGGCCTTAGTTGGAACATCATAAATTTATATGCCACAGCGGACTGTTTTGTCAGAAAGGAACAATGTGACTGGCTTAAGGAACTGGAGGAATTACCAGGTGATAGGCTACTCATATGTGGAGACTTCAACGCGAGGAACAGAGATTGGGACAGTAGTGGAGAAAACCGACAGGGAATTGCCCTTGCGGATGCCATGGTGGACTCCGATGTGGTCTGCATAAATAATGGTAGGCCGACTAGAATGGGAATGAGGCCTGGCGATGCAGATACTGTATAACAGAGTGTCTGTCTCTGTTAAGGGGATCTAGGTCGGCGTGCAAGAGAAAAAGGGTCTAAACTTCAGTGCACGCGGGAGCACCCCGGGGGGATGTAAAAGTAACTAGGGATGCTCACGCGTTGACGTAAGGGTAGGAAACGCATTAGTTACCAGCCAGCAGTCTCAAGGGGAGGTCGCATAAAAATCGTCATCTGGTATGTCAAATTAGTTGGACCCCCCTTGTTTGTTGATGATGTTTTCAGAGTGTATTATTCATACGAGCCTATGATATTAAAGTAACTCGAAAAAATTCTATACATTCGGAAGTCTGATGGAGTTGAGTTGTTTCTGAGGCTTCATTACTTCGCCGTACTGTCACATAGGCGAAATGGTGCCGTGACCAGGATGATGTATTGTTTTGATTTGTGCTGTGTCTCCATTTGCTCATGATTTATAGTTTCTTTTAATTTGCCTTGTTTAGTGTTGGCATATTAGTTCGATATGTTATTTTGACTTATAATTATCAGGTTGTATTATGTTGCTCTGAATTTTGGTAAAGTATTGTTCAGTTACGTTGAATCAAGGGTATAGTCAGGTCCAATAAGACTGGAGTTGGGTACGCCTCGCCCCTACGTAAAGAAATTACGTTCATAAAGAGAGACATATTCGCCTTGTTAGTAGTAAGTTTAGATAAACATGGAGTAAGTGCCATGCTTGTGCTTGACAACAATGAATTTACAGGGTTTAAGAAAAGTAGACGTAAGAAATGCTTATAAATTAAGAAGACAGTGTTAGGCAGCGCTAATAGGAAAACACATGGACTGAGTGCCATGTTTGGAATGTGAAGAGTTAGTTTAACTTGAGGGTGGCCAGGGATGGAGCTGTAGATAACAGCACATATCATAATGGTCAGGGATTAAATTAGATACGTTCATAATAAATGAACGATGAATGCCAGGTATGGTAGTAACATACATGGACTGAATGCCGTGTTTGGCATGTGAGGGGTTGCTTTAGTCTGGGAGTAATCATAGACGGGACTGTGGATATCAGTACAGTACTTGGGGGATTAAATGATGAATAATGAATCGTAAGGAGAAGTAAGTGTGTTCATAATAAATGAACATTGTGAATATTAATTAAAGATGCTGTGGTTACAGCATAATTCAGAATAGGGTATATGCCAGGGGGTAGAACTTATGAACAGTAATATTATTTTTTGGATGGTGTGGCTACGGCATAACCATGGTTGAACATGGATTGAGGGCCATGGAGGTTTGGGAAGGTGCGTAATAAGTAGAAGATACTGATATAGTATAGACAGGGGGGAAGACACAGACATAAAGTCATATTTTAATGGCTGTGGTTAACAGCACAGTTAATACAGGTTTGTGATTATGGATAACTGTCAGCGACTTGTGCGCTGCAGCTTTTCAAGACGCCGCTACTTTCGCACTGCACGAAATAATAATTCATGACATTTGCGAAAGGAATGCAATTTATTCAGAGCCGACATTTGAATGGCTCTACGAGCGTTAGGTTTCATCATTGTTACACAATATGAATACATCAACGTGATGATAGATGATGCTAGCATTACACAATCTAAATGAACAGTCCTATGTTTGCCTATGGCCTAGAAAGCTATCGTATTGGTTAAGGATACGTCTGCCCTCTCTACCGTCTCCAGTCAGTCCGTCCCGCTACACATAGCGTGGACCAGCACGGACACTTTACTCTCCGTGCAGTCGCTAGTATTGCGTGCCTGGTCTTGCCAGCACGCCGGCTGGTGAGTTTGGGTAACCTGCCATATCACGGTTACTCGCAAGGACCAGCAACCCAATTGCTTGGGGAAAGCCCTCGCTTATCTGTACTCGTTGCCCTCTGGTCTGACACAAATGTGTCTCCCTGTGAGGTATTAATAGTACTCGGTGTCTTCCCTGTCTGGTGTCTCTCTACTAGACCAGTGTTATCTCATTACTCCTGTAAGGTCTTATTGGGGATGCTGACAGGGTCCCCTCCACTCCGCGAAGTGTTACTTCCCTTTTCCTCATGTTTGTAACACTTCTTGGTCACAAAAGAAAAATTGGTTGTCCCAATTTTGTCAGATCTCCAATAAGTATAGAACTTTCTAGTTTGGGGATAAAACAATATCTTCTACCTTCATTCACAGTGTTCTATCTTTTCACTTGGCTAATTCAGTAGCCCATGTCTCAGTATAGTTGGTTCTATAGATATCTTAAGGATTGGTAGTGAACCGGAAACCGTTGTCTTATGACTTATGTCCTGGCTTCTGTCGTTAGACCCTATGTCTTTTGACTTCCACCTATTGACTTCCGTCTTGACCTGTTCCTCCTATTGCCCAAAATGACAACCCACACACTAGTTGACTCTATTATGAGTACAACACATGAGCACCATGTGTTCATGTTCCCATCAATATCCCCTCCAACTCTATACACATAGCTCTACTGTTCACCTTCTTGCTTCCGCATGTGAAAAAGCTATATTTACTGTTACATTTAGGTTTCTGATTATTTATTGTGTCTCCTGAATTAGAGTTATTGTTCTTTGAACTAATTGGTGTGTGCAACTTTTATGTGTTCGTTTTCCTGTTTGTTTGCGTGTTTTCTAATAAACTAAAGTGTACTTTACTCTCTAACATGTGTATGCGTTAGTGTACTAAATGTGCGTGTTCCTTCGAGCGCCGAAAATCGGTTTATTGTGGTTACAAACGTTCGTTATTTTTATTTGTGACCACAACTCCGTTTTCTGAAGCTCAAAGTACGTTCTTTATATACTCTGTTAAAGTGTGGCTGTAACACATATAATAACCTTCGACAACACACTGAAAACACAGATGACACGACAAGTCAAATAATTTTTCCCGCTGTCTTTCTCTCTCGCTCTCTTTCTTTCAATGTTTACTAAGTTTTTGCATTCTCTCCTCGCATTTTCTCTTCTTTCACTCATCTTTCCTACCCTTTCATACTATTCTTTCACTCCATCATTCTCTCGTCATTAAAATATGTTTCATAGTATCACATACATAAACAATATATATATATATATACAATAAATGATTGGCTGAATTATACCAGTAATCACGCCAAATGACTGTGCGTTTTGTTTGCACGCGTCATGTCTGTACAAAAATTATACATAGTTATAAGGATGGTTTGTTACCGCTCCTGACCTAGTAACTTCCATAATTTGGTGTGCTGACCTAAATTACCCTCAAGGGAAATAATTTATTACTACTTTCATTCAAGAGAAATGGGTTAATTACTTTAAATGTTATTTGTGAAAAAGATGATATTAATTCCTAAATGATTGATGTTAGTTTTGAAATGATATTTTAAATAAATGGATGTATAAATGATTATAATTGTATGGTAATAAACTAATATAATATCTAACAATTGTATCTCTATAAATGATGTTCTAATAAATGGGTTATTAATTAAATGATAATGATTTCTAACTACGCAGATAAGAAAATAAAGTTATATATGCGTTTACACAATTTGCAATAGAATAAATAATAGAAAAATGAAGTTATAGATACTGTAAATAAAATAATAATGTACATATATCACAGTTACATTTCTATATCTAATTACACTAAGTTGACGTCCTCCTCTGCGTTGTAAAGATGGAGCAAATCTCTTTGTAGACTATTCTAACATAGTTCATTCCGCCAAAGTCTTTTATGCTCTCCTTGAAGGATAGTGTATTAATATAGTTGCCTACCACATTATGTAGGTCCATAGCTTACCCTAGAATGTTATTCTGGGTCTAATCGTTGGTTCAATATATTCTAGATTCGGGGTCTAAGCTGGATTTGCTGTCTTCTTGGCATTAGTTCCCATAATCTAACTTATGTGTGTGTCAGCGCATGTTAAATCTGCGTCTGTTCTTTACACTTTTCATAGCACTGTTCTATTCGCACAAGTTATATATCAGGCGATATTAACGCACTTACGATATGTCTTACTCACCACACATGGCACTTGGTTATTTAACCTTACAGTGTCACTGTTTCTGGTGGTGTATGGTCGCTTCCTTCCTGTAACTCAGGTATTTGAATGGATGAAGGACGACTCAAAATGTCTGAAATCGTATTTAATCTCCCTTTTAAATGCTGGATGGTAAATGTATAATTTTGGAGAATCAAAGCCCACCTGTAAATTCTATTGTTGGTAGGATGTCCAGATTGCATCACAGACAATGGAGAGTTATCGGATTGGATTACAAACTGTGCTCCTGCCAAAAATCGGTGAAACTTTCTCACGCAATAGATCAAACTAAAGGCCTTCCATTTCTGATGCTGAGTATCTTCCTTCAGCAGGAGTGATGTTGCGACCTACGGGGTGGAACGTCCCGTCGTAGAACTGACCTAGTCTTCCAGATATGGATATGGCAATCATATCTGTGCGTAAGAAATAAGTGAGATTTGTATTAGGCATACGAAGGATAGATGGAACGATTAAAAAATGTTTCAATTTCGATACCGCACTAATTAATCGTGCATCTTTTACAGATAATTTAGCCGAAGCTTTTAAGATGTTAGAAAACATACTGGTGATTTCCGCCAGTTTTGATAGGAATTTAGTATAGTGGTTTACCAAACCCAGTAAATTTTGGACCTGTTTTTTGGTCGTTGGTATTGTGAAATTCAGAATCTTAGTGACGATTCTGTCATTAGTTTTCCATTGGCCCCTGCAGATGGTATGACCCAGGAAGTCAATTTGTTCCATGCCCAACTCTACTTTGGTTGGCTTAGATGTGAGTCCACACAATCTCAACCTGTTGAAGACCTGTCGACGTTTCAGTAGGTGTTTTGTCCCGTCTTTCGTCTGACTGCATCTGTTATTTCTACATGTCGAGATATTTGTCGCAGTTATGTTTACTGTAGGATCTGGTAGTTCCATCTCGTCCAATACTGTTGTGCTACTAGTTGTGTGTGCTGTTATCTGGCTAAGTGTGTTTGCGTTGTCGCTGTTGTGTGTCCTTTGACACACAGTACAAGAGCGACAGAAAGATTTTATGTCCGAACAAAACTTCGGCCAGTAAAATTGTGATAGAATTCTGGCTCGTGTTTTATGATAACCCAAATGTTCAGCAAACGGTGGTGAATGTGCGATTGTTAAAACCTTTTTTAGGTATGTTACAGGTAACACCGTCTGCTGAATTTCATGGTTATTATATTTGTAATAACGCATGAGAATTCCGTTAACCTTTTTAAAGTACCAGGAAGAATTTTTAGAAACTTTCTTTCGCTCACACAACAAGTTAAAATACGGTGTGAGTGTTTGGTCGGTGCTTTGTGCCTCGCTCAACTTTTGGCGAGTCTTGTTGGTATCTGCACCACTAGGTGTTAGTAGCTGTAGTGTTTCATTTTGTAAGTCAGTATAACTTGTTTCTGTATCTGACGTGGTTACAGCGTTGACCATGTGTGTTTCAATCCAGGCTTTTATGTTGTCGTCTGTACATTCTTTCATTGCATCAAGACATCCTAAAATAAGATATGTACAAGGATCTTGGAGGATAGCGCATGTAAATGTGCCAGTAAGGAACGGGGTATTGATATGCGCTTTTGCTAGTGGATATTTCTCGATGGTGCCCGAGAAAGTACGGCATTTGACAAATTCACCCGTATAATCTTCTGTTCTAGCAAGTTCTCTCCTTAATCCCAGTATAGTACTGCCGCTATCAACTAAGCATTGGCATGGTTTACCATTGACCTGTGCATCGTAGAACTTAAGGTTACCTCTGGAGGCACATACTGCATTAGCTTCTTCATTTGAACATGATATTACGTGTCCACATTTCAATCTCCCCTCCGCATGAAACTGCTGGCATACTTTACACCTTTTAAAGTCTAAAATATCGGTTACTGATGATACACTCTGACATTCATTCGTTGGCAAGACATTGACAAGTTCGTTATCTGCGTCACTCTCATCGTCTGATGATGTATCGATGAGGGCTGCGTTGTTTGCCTTCATTCTCTGTCTCCCAAGACATTTATTACTATAATGGTCATAACTTGAACAAAAATAACATTTTACAGCACGTTTAAACGATGATCTTCTGCTTTCTTGCTTACTTATCACTTGTTCTAGGTGTGCCGGATATGTGGGGTTCTTATCACACATCGAATAAGTTGGGTGAAAAAGATTGCAATAATTACATCGAGGTGGTTTCTGAGGTGTTTTGTCATTCTTACTGTAATCTTTCTGCTTGTAGGATCTATCAGGGACTCTATTTGCAAAAGCTGTAATTTCTGTGTCATATGATGTAGTTTTAAATATGTCCCGATTAGAGGAAAAATAAGCTGACCCCCGTTTCTCTAATTGTTGAATGGAATCAATATCTGACTGTTGTAGGAATTTAGCAAAAGGGGTAGGCACTGTAGAAACGACTTTGTCCATTACCATTAGCTCTTCTAGTTTTTCATAGCTGTTACCTACTTTAGCCGCCTTAGTCCATTTTTTAAATGTGCTCTGCACGTTAGAAATGTAGTCTAAGAACGTTTCAGTTGCTTTTGGTTTAATCTGTGAGAATTGAATTTGGTAACCAGTAGCGTCCAAAAGAAAATGTTGCATTATCCTATCGTGTATGTACTGGTAATTGTTTCTAAGATCTGTAGGTATGGATTCTATTACTTTTAAAGGCTCCCCACTCAAGTTCCTCATTGCCCAATCCTCTAAAGGTATTTTCTGTGTTTTTAGTTGGAACTCTATATTTTCAGTCCATGCGCTGATTGAATCACCTACAGTGTATGGTTTGATAAGGCCTTTGCATTTAATAAATTTGTTCTGTTCTTCTTGGCTCTTTTGTTTGCTAGAGGCTATCTGTCTGTTAGAGTCTACCTCCATTTCTTTCATCTTTAATTTGGTAGCCTCCTCAATCTCTTTCATTTCTTTTTGATGTTGCCTTTCTAATGCTCTTTCATCTCTGTCAAGAGCAGCTTTTCTTTCTGTTTCTTCTCTATATTTTTGATTCGCCCATTTTTGTAATTTATCTCCAGTGTGGCCCATTGCGATGCCCGCCTGGATACATTCATTTAGTGACGCCATTTTGTGGCGTAATGTTAGTTCAAAATGATAATACAATAATATGCACAGAATAGTTTACAATAATGTGTTAGTAAATGTACATCATTCGCTGGAAAAGAAGATGCATGATTAAGTTAGAGCATATCAAAATATTCGGAAAATATACTCATCTAATTTGTTGGACAGTACGGTACTTGGGATGTTCCACCGCAGTCTTTCACACTACACACTGGTTTAATTTGCTGACACACGGGCTGCGTTCTGGTTAGTAGAGCAGCAAAAATTAGACACCCGCTTAAGTTGTAAATACAAGTTCACAATTCATCATATTATATCAAATATTTCATATTTCATAACGTTGTTAATATAATTTCCTATTTCATGCGATTGGTGAATGAGAATGTGATAATAGTGATAAATGGTATTAATGATGAATGATATGATCGTCTGAATGATTGTTAGATGATAATGAGATGATTAGTCGTATGACCGTCAATGTCGTCTTGTCTTCGCTGTTTGACTCTGGCGTACCTTCGTTCTAGGCTGCAGTTCGTCGCTAATCTAATTACTAATTTCGTAGAATGGTGACATTGATGGCTGTATCACACGCAATGAAATGTACACGGTGGTTACGATGGTAATGTTCACTGATGATTTTATACATTTCAATTGCTTTTAGTATAATACCACACTTTCTAAATAATATTGGTAGAATTTCACACTTTACCGATCTAATGTGACTCAATTGTGGTTCACACTCCACAAAATTGGCGATCGTATAATTCACCACAAGAAAAAAAATTAATTTATAGCATGTATCACAACAAATTTGTATTACTCTGCAATATATCACACATCACAATTGTTGAAATGTGCATTGAATTACTTCTGGTACAGAATTTTGTAATATCAATCGATAGCTAGCGTTCGTTTAGTGGTTTATAATACCACTTGCATGTTGGCGTTAACTGCTCGTTGAATACTACTACAACTGCCTGCTATGGCTGTTCAGAAACGTTCACTGAAATCTGACAGTAATTGTACTGCTGGCGTTCGTTCAATGTGTTCTGACACTAATTCAGGGTCTACTGGTGTTGATTCATTGACCATTCTGACACCAATTCGGGGTCTAGCCTAACTGTATTGTGGCGTTGGTTCACATCTTCTGACACCAATTCGGGGTCTAGCCTGTCAGCGACTTGTGCGCTGCAGCTTTTCAAGACTCCGCTACTTTCGCACTGCACGAAATAACAATTCATGACATTTGCGAAAGGAATGCAATTTATTCAGAGCCGACATTTGAATGGCTCTACGAGCGTTAGGTTTCATCATTGTTACCCAATATGAATACATCAACGTGATAATAGATGATGCTAGCATTACACAATCTAAATGAACAGTCCTATGTTTGCCTATGGCCTAGAAAGCTATCGTATTGGTTAAGGATACGTCTGCCCTCTCTACCGTCTCCAGTCAGTCTGTCCCGCTACACATAGCGTGGACAAGCACGGACACTTTACTCTCCGTGCAGTCGCTAGTATTGCGTGCCTGGTCTTGCCAGCACGCCGGCTGGTGAGTTTGAGTAACCTGCCATATCACGGTTACTCGCAAGGACCAGCAACCCAATTGCTTGGGGAAAGCCCTCGCTCATCTGTACTCGTTGCCCTCTGGTCTGACACAAATGTGTCTCCCTGTGAGGTATTAATAGTACTCGGTGTCTTCCCTGTCTGGTGTCTCTCTACTAGACCAGTGTTAACTCATTACTCCTGTAAGGTCTTATTGGGGATGCTGACAATAACAAGATTATTTAATATGGACAAACTTGAAGATAAACATATAATTTTCATACATTATATAATTTGTATAAGTTTTTTTTTTTGAAAACTTTATTTCATAAAGTTTTGTGAGTGCAAGGGAGGATAAATGTGACTACTTCCTTCTATCTTTCCTTGGTGCGCACCATTTCTCTGTCTATCCTGTGTTCTTCAGTTGATTTACGGGAGAGTATGATATGTTGTATTTCATAACGCATGATAATCTTCAATTTTTGTTTATATACCAATGATTTGGATGGACATACCACTCTATTTTAATTATGAATTATGTAAGCGGATTGCTGTGGTCTTACCGAAGTAAAGAAGAAGAAGTATGATAAATGATCACATGAAGGGTGTAATGAACAATGACCAGAAGAGTGAGGGTGACTTGTAATGTACGAGGTACATGATTTTTGTGAAATAGGTGAATTTTTTTTTATAAAATAACGAAGAAGAAGTAATAGGTTGCACAAAAGGGGGAATTGGTAAAATTTAAGTAAGAGAATAGCGGTTGGCTATAATTATTACGATTATTTAGGGCAAGCGAGTCAGGGATATAGAAATGGCGGATAGTTATCTCGAAGTTAGTATAAAGAATGTCTCGAGGGGTTGTAGATGGAGGTAGGTAAGTTTTGGGTTAAGACTTTTCGGGGAAAAGTCTCGTTGAGGGTAGAGAGGAATATAACAGAGTGTCTGTCTCTGTTAAGGGGATCTAGGTCGGCGTGCAAGAGAAAAAGGGTCTAAACTTCAGTGCACGCGGGAGCACCCCGGGGGATGTAAAAGTAACTAGGGATGCTCACGCGTTGACGTAAGGGTAGGAAACGCATTAGTTACCAGCTAGAAGTCTCAAGGGGAGGTCGCATAAAAATCGTCATCTGGTATGTCAAATTAGTTGGACCTCCCTTGTTTGTCTATGATGTTTTCAGAGTGTATTATTCATACTGAGCCTATGATATTAAAGTAACTCGAAAAAATTCTATACATTCGGAAGTCTGATGGAGTTGAGTTGTTTCTGAGGCTTCATTACTTCGCCGTACTGTCACAACTGCTATTTATTTGGCATTTGTCTCCCAGTCATCAGTCCTTGATGTAAAGTGAACTGTTTTGAATGACCATGGGAGTGATCACATACCATGCTCAGTCCTTATCTCTAAGTCCAGGAAAGTTAAGGCTGGGAGAGCGCGCAAGACCTTCCGGTATGAGTGGACCGACAGCCTTCTTGGATGCCTCAGACAAGAGGTATGTAACAGGACTGTTAAAACTGCCAAGGGATGTTTTACGTGCGCAACAATACACACGGGCGTCCGATCTCACTACCCAGAGACCAGGGGAAATTTTATTATTGGAAGTCCAGGTGGATTTTTTAAATAAATCCCGGTGCTCACAGGGGCCTGAACCCGTGACCTCCAGCACTCGAGGCGGACACCATACCTCGAGACCACTCAACCCCCCTAACGTAGCCTAATGGCGCTGCCCGGGCAAAATTTCGAGTTAAAAATCTACCCAAAGTATTTCAGGATCCTCGCCGATGCAACGGAGTTCGTGCATTGAGCTGAGTTTCTCCAGACTCAGGTTTGAGTTAGGAGGAAAACGGAGCACTTATGTGTTAAACCGTGTGCCGTGATGTTGATCCAACGACTAAACTAAACTAAACTGTAAAAACTCCTTTTTTGCATCCCCCAATGGTGGACCCCAGAAGTAGACAATGCTTGGAAAGCAAAGAGAGCTGCAGTGAAGCAGCTAAGGAAAGTGCGACAGACACCCCGAAGCTCACGAGAGGAAGTGGACACAGCGGAACATGACAAGAAAGACAAAGTGGAGGCTTTCAAGCGATGTGCTGCAGAGGCCAAGAACGTAAAATGGAAATGTTTTATGAAGGATATTGGGGGTGATAAATCAATGCGAAAATTCTGGAAACTGCACAGACAAATGCAAAGAAAAGATCGGCCTATGACAGTGGGAACAATTTATAAAGAGGATGGTGTACGCGTGACAACAGACAAAGAGAAAGGGGAGGTGTTTCTCCAGAGATTTTTAGAGCAGACCAATCATAATGATGCGGATACCAGGGATGCAGTTAGAGAGGAATTATCTGGCACAATGGAGAATATGCCTTATGAAGACATCATACGAGTTGAAGATGTTAAATATATTTTGAAAAAGGCAAACGACACGGCACCAGGGCCTGATGGTGTCAGGTATGGCCACATGAAGGCTTTGAGCGATGTAGACCTGAAGGAGATGGCCGACTGCTTTAATCAGAGCATTAGGACAGCATCAGTACCCCGGGATTGGTTACTCAGTATTGTTAACTGCCAAACGGGCATCATTCAGTGATATCAATTCAATCATCCATTCAACCTAAGTGAACACTAGCACATGTGATGTGAGTTAGCGAGCATGACCCAGACGCTGTTTTCAACTCTGGCTTAAATCTAACAAGCCAAACAAGTCTTTGAAAATATATGTATAATGTGAGGCAGGATTACTGAAAATAATAGAAATGGCCAAAGCAACATCCAACAACATGAAACAGCTTTTCACATCCAAACAGTTCGGTAGCGAATTAAAAGTAAGAGTGATGGAGCGTTATATTACTCTACATTATCGGATTGTACAGAAACATGGCACCGAGTAAACAAAATGAGGCTGTCTCCGTGGCAAAGCGTTTACGGACGCGATTCGTAAGCCTGCTTACCCGCGTTCCACTCACATCTGCGACCGATTTGGCAGCAGACCGCGTTTCACTGGCTTTTAACGAGTTGGTTTGGGAGTCGGTCGTTTAGAAAGCAATGGCAAACTATTGAACGTAAACTTGCCAAGACATCAACAACAGCAGTAAAATGCTGGTGTTGACAACGATGTCATGTAAAAAGGATATACCAAAAACAAAATGTTGATTATGCGTCATGTTGTTCCTGCAGCGAGGCGCTGTCGTCATTTGGAGGTGACGGGTTTGAATACCGATGGAGTAACTATATCTTTCAATTGTTATGTTGTCTAGTGCAGTGGTTCTCAACCGGTGGAGAATTTTAGGGTGTCTAAGGGGGGGGGGGGGGATGAAGACCATTTCAAGATCGCGTTAATACAAGAACCGATTACTTGATATTGTTTTTTCCCTTCATACTTTACAGTTATGTACGTCTCATCCTTCTAAAATTCATTTTATAAAGTAAGTAGACCCACAAATCATGTTTTATGTGGATGTCTAGACTTGTTTTAGTATATGCTATTAAATTTACCTTCCATTGTTACGTATACTGTGTAGGGGTGGGGAGATTTTTAGATAGGAAATATGAAAGGGGGGGGGGAATGACATTCTGAAAATACGGTGAAGGGGGGCACGGGCCAAATTTTTGATAGGAAGGGGGAGGGGGAATGACGTTCTGAAAATATGGTGAAGGGGGGCACGGGCCAAAAAAGGTTGAGAACCACTGGTCTAGTGTGTTCTCTAATCTCTACTTTTTTCCTTTTACTTCTATAAACGCTAAACAATATATGTGAATTTATTTATGAGCGATCTTATTGGCCTCAAAGTGTTCTCCAATTAATATTACTCTGTATAAACTGATGGTCAAAGTATTTCGCTGTGAATTTGTGGTGATAGAAAAGGTTAAAATATCACGGCAGAGAAAACAAATAAGAAAGTATTACACAAGCTAGGAATAAAGAAATCAAAACACAGAAGCCACAAATAATATTGCACGATTTATGTGTGACATAGTTCGACGATGGAGTGATTAAATGAATAATACAGGGTGTATTTTTAATGACTGTGCAGTGTTTGAAAATATTGCCGGTCCAAGTTTTGTATTTACCTATTATGTTGCATAAACTTTACAGAGGGTGAATACAAAACTTGGACCGGCAATATTTTCAAAATGTGCACAGTCATTAAAAATACACCATATTCGTTGGCTGAAATACTTAGCTCTCTATATCGAAGAAATGGTTACTGAATGAGATCAAGGTTAGACAGTTAACTAATTCAGTGTCGAAGGATTAGTATATCGCCTCATGTGACCTCGCATTTGGACAGAGGGACGACATATCGCCGTACTAGGGTCATGGTGTTATTTGTTTTGTTTCATAGTCCATCCATCATGTGCCATGCTGATAAGCGTGGGCGGTCATGATTCGGCATTTCGATCGATCACCAGAATTGTGGATCAGCTCAGTGTTCTTGTCTCGACCATGTCACGTGGCCAAGCCATCCAGGTATTTACTTCTCTGCCTTCACGTTGTTCTCTTCCCCTCGATCTTGCAGTTGTCACCAAGTTCTCCAATCTATTTCTTCTCATAACATGCCCAAGAACTTTTTGACTAAGTCTAATTTCTCTAATCAGTTTACGAATTTTATTTGTTTCTTGTAGGCTTGGTCATTGGTTTTTCTGTCTGCCCATGGTATTCTTTGCATTCTCCTCAGAAACCACATTTCCACAGCCATCAGGTGTATTTCAGCTTGACTGCTCATTGTCCACGCTTCACATCCATAAAAAAGTACAGGTTCTATGTAGCACCTCAAATAGTTTCATAGTACCTTCCACAATTTCAATGCTCGTGAACAGAAATGCACATTATAATATAATGGGCGTTCATTTGAAATCCGTTCGTACCGCACCGCGCGTAATTGCGTACGTTGAACATGATCATGTCATAGTCATGTGATAAGTACTGACCAATGAATAAAAGAGCCAGTGCTTATCGTCCCATGATTCAAAGGTTCTGTTTCTGACCGTTGAGAAAATGGCCGGGTTGATCTAAAATCCGCACAAAGAAGCTCAAAGAGCGGTGATTCAGTTTCGTTCATTTGAAGGATGTCAACCAGTGGACATTCATCGAAGAATGCAGGCAGCGTACAGTAACAAATGTGTGTCGAAGACTACAGTGACAAACTGGGCACGAATGTTTCGGAAAGGACGTCAGTTCACGACAGATCTTCGACAGCCGGGTTAAGCGCATATTGTTGCAAAAGAAATAACCATCGCCAAAATTCACGACAGATTTTCAACGGCCGGGTCAAGCGCATATTGTTGCAACAGAAAAAAAACAACATAAACAACATTGATGCAGCAGTACAGATGAACCATTGTCGAAGCATAAGTTCGCTAGCGAAAGAATTTGATGTGTCAATTGGGGCAATTCAAAAGTGTCGTTCGTAAGAAACTGCAATAACGGAATGTGTGTTCACAGGGGGGAACCACGGGTGTTGACCGACCACCAAAAAGAGGAACGCGTGAGATGGTGTTTGACCACTTGCTGCGTTACAGAGTGGAGGGTGATGCATTTCTCTTCCGCATAGTGGCAGGCGATGAATTATGGTGTCACCACTTTGAGCCGAGCAGCAAAAGAGAGAGAGCATGCAATGGAAGCATGCTGGATCACCAAAAGCCAAAAAGTTCAAGTTACAGGTTTCCACTGGTAAGGTTATGCTGAGCGCATTTTTTGACCATGAAGGGCTATTGTTGGCCGACTTTAAAGAACCTGGTGTCAACATTGTGGCATGTTGGGTGGAAAAAGTTAAGTACCCACAAGTGCATCCCCCGTTATAAGTAACGTTAGAGAGATGGGACTGGTTTTCAATAGTGTGGGTATATCACTGATATTTGATGTGACACGAAAGGACTCAGGATGTCTAGGGGACTCCCGCATAAAATAAAAAACCAGACTAATTTCTGTCCTTCCCCAGGAGAATCAAATTTTGCTCACAATCCCCCAATTTTATCTATTTTCCCCAAACAGGTGAAAGAGTACAATAATAATTTAAATATAAAGAGTTCTCCTACATGGACAATTTGGAATCTGGGAGATTACAGTAGGATCAGTAGATTAAGCTGCCTACTAGTGTTTACCCAGCCACATGCTGTTCCAAGATATTCAAAATATGTTACCTAATCACTTAATTAAAAATATAATGAACTTGAATAACACCACAAGTTAGTGAAAAAGAGGAAGGTTAAATTTCATCATTTTAATTCAACCAAAATAATCTGAAGGCTGGAGGAAAGTTAATAAGAGGCTTCTCAAATTGAAATGCAAAAACAACACATAAATCATGCATGAATGTTATAAAAACAAGGACATTATGAGTGCAGTATTATATAAAAATGCTTTTCACGAAAAGACCGTTCAATCTTCCCCTCCAGTAATGCTATAAGATCACGCAATAAAATGTCTGGTGTAGGGTAAAATGTCCTAAAACAGTTCTGGTATACCACTATACTGAACAACGGTCCTATCAAATATCATGAAACTGTGATCCAATTGAGTAGGTATTCAGTTCATAGATTTTCTGACGAGAATGTCCATGCTATACAGACGACAAAACTTCTATTCAGTGTAGATGGAATAAAACTTAGTTTGAGGTTAGTTTGAGTGTTCTGAGTCACTTGATTCACAGCTTGTGATTGCTGGAGATGATGGAATTGGGCAGATCCCACTAGACTGAGTTTCCATACAGGAGTGTTTCAGATTGACACCAGGACAACCTGACATTGTGACGACTGATCCAACACTCTGACAAAAAGCTAAGCTGTTCCATATTCATCCCAGACACATCGTTTGCTTATATCATACTGGAATCATCCACGAACACCTTCTCCTCTCTAGTAATACAAACACAATTCACCCATTCATATGTTGTTAAAACTTAATGTCACGGGGAAGTAGACAAGAATGAAAAGGGGGCGAAAGGTAAAATAAATGTTTTGCATTTCCTTTACAGGACATCGCTGTCATCATCGGCTTCTTTCAGCTGATTGTTGATTTCTTGGCAAGATTACGCTCAGTAGTTTGCCATTGTTTTCTGAGTGACCGGCTCCATACTCTCATAAGTCACAGGCGCGACTCGAACCGCTTCCAATTCTCGTGCGCTCACGTCAACCACGAGAGTATTCGGGGTTACGGAGAAAGCTGCTAACTCCTCTGCCAGGGAGACCGGCGGCCTAAGGATAGAATGATGAAAAAGAGGAAAAATAAGGCAGTACCTAGAGGTGAGATCTATTGCCCCTTGTCTCTCCTTGGTGCTGGATCAACCCTGACTGCTGATGGTCACAACATTTATCTGCATTGTTCTTATCTTCTGGTCCATGCTGATAATAGTGATCTGAATGTGCTAGGGGTCTCACAGGAGATATAGACATCGGAGGCACAGACAAGGCATCAGAAGTCTGATAGGGAACTAGATGAGCAGGCAAAGTCACTAGAGTTAGGACATAGGAATTGATGATAACAGGGTGACATTAATGATGGCATGAACATCAATGTTATTTGCTCATTATCCCAAATCAGAGCAGTGCAAGATTGTTAGTTGTCTGTTACTGGTCAGGTTAGATTCCTGAGTGCCATTACTTCTTTCTCAATCATCATCAGCTCACCTACCCTTCTTAACTGGGATGTTATAATTTGAACAAATTCTCCCCATAATGTTCAGAAGTTTCAATGAGATAAAAATCATATAAATGATTATCTCACATCTGAGATAATAAAGTTTATGTTCATGAATTAAGATAAATTAAGATTTTAGGTGAAGCATTCACCAAATAAGGAACTCACACTGATTCTCATTCACGGACAACACACACACACACACACACACACACACACACACACACACACACACACACACACACACACACATATATATATATATATATATATATATATATATATAGAGAGAGAGAGAGAGAGAGAGAGAATGACAGAACACATGGTCTTCTTTCTCACATCAAAGTCCGTCACACACACACACACACACACACACACACACACACACATATATATATATATATATATATATATATATATAGAGAGAGAGAGAGAGAGAACGACAGAACACACACACACACACACACACACACACACATATATATATATATATATATATATATATATATATATATATATATATATATATAGAGAGAGAGAGAGAGAGAGAGAGAGAGAGAACGACAGAACACATGGTCTTCTTTCTCACATCAAAGTCCGTCTTTTTCTTCTTAGCCTGAACGCATAGATTATCCCTCCTTTATTTGGCAATCAACCTTAGGCTGGGAACAGGGGTTTGAATCCCTATTCTGGACAGATAAACTTGACACCAGATTCCTCACGAATGCCTGTGATCTTTAATCAGACACAGTGCAGACACTGAACGTAAATATAAAACCTACAGCGAGAAAATTCAAGCTGGGCCTGAGTGAAAGATCGGCCAGTCATGCAACATAAATTTTATCCCTCCCAACTCCACTTACAAGCAAGAACAGATGAGAAGAAATAAATATTCTCTCCCTCTCACTCTCTGTGTGTTATAGAAATTACTGTATATCAGAAGCAAGGCATTTGTCAGGGCACAAGAAAGGCAATGATTGTCTTTCTAAATAGTTCTCTTAAAGAAGAAGAGGGCAAGCAGTTTGCATATAGAAAAAATGCATGAAGTGTCTAGACAAGATTACCTCTTACAGCATAAAGCTGCATTTCAGTGCATGAAATGCAGTTCTGAATGGCTTTTAGAATCATAGACTGGATTAATATTTCAGTAGAAAAGAAACGAGGCATTGTAAAATGGCGACTGGGCTGAAGCAGAGTCTGTAGGCTGTCTCCCAAAATTGGAGAGAGTATTTCTTGGCGTAGGGACATTACAAATCACCCAAAAACCACGGACAACATGGGTTACCTTGACTATTCCCTTTTCGAATTCACACATAATTCCCAGAAGAATATTCATACCCGAGATCATTGAGGAGGGCACAATAAATCCACATTGGACAGAAATACTTCCTGTCCTTAGAAGTATGTTTGACAAAGTGCGCGGTGAGCCGGGCTGGGCTATTCCACAAGGTATTGCGAGATGCTATCAGTCCCTCTTTAAACCAATCGTCTATTAGACTTGGAACTCTACCCTAATTCGAATCTGGGTTGACACGTCCAATAATAGATATGACAACTGCAGATCGCATAGTGCGAATTGGTACAAGGTGGTACATGTATTTATCCGATTCCGTGTTTGTGCCGCGAACTGGTGGGATTGATCATATTATGTTAAATACATCAACTCTACCAACTACTTGCAATCACTAGACAAGCTGCAAAAAGCCATCAAGAATAAATGACCCGGCGTGCTTTCTCGCGGTGTGATTTTGTTGCACGATAATGTTCCACCGCATGTCGCAAAGATTGCAGGAAACATTAGCAACGAAAACGTGTGACATTCTGCAACATCCAGCCTACAGTCCTGATTTGTCATCATGTGATTTTCATTTGTTCGAACCTGTAAAAAAAAAAGCTATCAAGGGGCAACGATTTCACACAGATGCAGACGTAATGAACGCGGTAAACACTTGGTTCAGTGAGCAATCACAATCCTTTTCTTTGCGGACGGCATTCGCCGCCTACCTAAGTAATGGGAAGCTTGCATGAATGCTACAGCGACTTCTTCTGACCAACCCATGGTGCGTAATTCATTCAAAATGAAAGCTTTGTTTAATTCTACCACATCTGTTAATGTTTCTTTCATGCTTTTGTAATAAAACTATTGGAAAGGGTTTCAAATGAACGCCTCTAATACTTGTTCATTTGTTTGTGCACCATGTTTGGTCAAAACTTATTTTTGTTTGGCACTGAATCTGTTAAGGAACACTGGCCACAGAAAGAGACATAGAACAGTATGTACAGGGGGTGGGGTGGGATGGAACTGTAGCGGAATTGCATGAGGAAAACAATGTTATATGTGTGCTGATAACATCAAGAGATGGACTGTACGAATCCTAAATGAGTGTACGATGAAGACTCAAATGATAATGTGTTCTATTTCTTCTTCTTCTTCTCTACCTCTATTGACCTCGGTGAAGTGTTGGGAGGAGATATAAAGACCTTCTATGCGCTCTTTCTAAAGCTGTTTGTAAGCCGGTATTATTTTTCGAAGGTTGGTCTTGACACCTTACTCCATGTATTACACGGTCTTTCCCTTTTCTCTGTATCCATTATATTTCTTCAGTTGTGGCTCTTTGTGGCAGATGGTACCAGGGCATTCTTGTGATGTGACCAAACCATTTAATCTGTTGTTCTTTAAAGAAGTACATGGTTGGTATCAGAACTAGTCGTCTTCTAATTTCCTCATTCGTAATTCTATCTTTCACGATTACACCCCAGCTCTTCTGAGGCATCCCATCTCTGTTATTATGATTTTGCGCTCATAAGAGGGAGTAAGTGTCCATATTTGATACCGGTTGCATAATATCGGCCAAGAGATAGTTCTTATGAGATGTGCTTTAGTGCTTTTAAGCATCTTTCTCTGCGACGTCTGTCACTTGTTTCTTACCGGGTCCTTCATTATTCGTGACTTTTATCTGTTACCAGTTTATAGTTTATTTTAATCTCTGTCTAAGTTATTGTTTTCGTATATTGTTCTTCCAACAGTCTCTTCTTGTTTGATTCAGTGTTCTTGTGTATTTTGCTGCGATGATTTTGACAGAGTTGTTTGCATTAGTGATTTGTCCTCACTCTGCTGTCTTCCTATCATCATCGACCTTGTCCTCTTTAGTTTGTAGTTCTTCAGCCCAGTATGGTTTGTAATTCTACCCAGCCCCTCTAGGAGTGCATTCAGTGGCTGCCTGAAGAATTGCTTTGCTCAGAGTCTCAGTCATATGTTTCAATTTGTCATGTCTTGTTTTTATGTTCTCACAGTACTTTACTGTAGTATGACATATCTATCACCTCGGATGGTTTGTAATTCCAGCGTGTTAACGGCTGTTGCTCATGTAGAACTACGCTAGATTCATTACAAGTCTGAAGGTCTGAGTTCTCTGTCTGCTAATTAGTTAAGCCCATGTCGATAAATTTTGTGAAGGATATCTCCTATGCAGAAAGCTAAGTATGGAGAGGGGCTGGTACATCAACTTCTGGAGTAGAAAGTAAATTTATCTTATGATTCGTTGATTAAATGAAGACTTCAGTCTAATTCCCAGCAGCGCTCCACTTCATCTCCTCTGCTATTGATATATGGATATCTCCATCTTTCAGAGCGGCCATTAAAATCTCCTAGTATTATTCAGTTTGATTAATCGATTTCCATGCTTGATAGCGCTAGATCTTTAGATGCCGGGCTGTATATGTTGTAAATTCTAATGTTTCATGTTTTTATGATTATATCAACCTCTAATATTTTTGCCTGGTTGTTGGTGTTTACGGAGATGCCACTGAATGGTATTGAATTGTGAATGGGTAATATATCGCCTCCCTTGCGTTCTTCACGGCCATAACGCATTTCTCATATCCCCTTAATTAATAGAAACATGTGATGGGCCTTGAACTGAGTCTCTTGTATGCATGCCACATGGTTTTCGTCATGAATGCAATGGGCTAAATGGACTTGTTTTTAAGAACCCCTTCAGCGTTCCGCTACAGCATGTTAAGTGGCCGATGTGTTTGATCAGTGATTGCTGCTTTATCCTGCTGGGCATTAGCTATGTATGACGTCATCATAAAGCGTGTTGCGTTGCATTCTTTGTCAAGCCTTTGTCTCAGTACATCCGATCTCGACAAGTGTTTTTTGGGGGTGGGGTGGGAGGTGTGGTGGAGGAGAGGGGTTGTTTTCCAGTCTTCGACTGTCCCCAGTCTACCTACAAGGCAGCTTTCATTTTGGTTGTTTGTTTGTTTTTATTTTTTTGTGGAATTTGTTTCGGTTTTTTTTTACCATAGCTTTTGACTATCCCCAGTTTTATTATTTTTTCCCAGGTTTTCTTTTCCTAGCCTTTGACTGTCCCATTTACCTACAACGCAACAGGTTTTGTATTTAGTTTTATTTTCAGATTTTCTTTCCCTAGCCTTTGACTGGCCCGTCTGCCTACAAGGCAGCAGCAGGTTTTGTATTCAGTTTTTGTCCGGTTTATATTTTCCCTAGCCTTTGGCTGTCCAATCTACCTACAAGCAGCAGATTTTGTTATGTACTGTGTGATCAGTCAGTGGTGGCACGAAACTGGTGCAAGGCAAATCTGGGTCAATTATTCTCTTGTAATAAAAACATGTTTTTTTTAAACCCACGGAGCGAATCATATTTGAAAGAAATGAAATTCCGAAGCAAGACACAACTGTAGTTAACACATGATGCTTCTTGCAATGGTATTTGTAGAAGTAGAAAAGTTCTTGCTCTAGCGTTATATTGTTACCATGGATGCAATTTTTCTATGTCAAGAAATTCATAAGACTTCTATCTCGACTAAGACATCCTCTGTTTGTTGTTCACAAATGACAGTTTAAATTCACGTCATTCTCGTGAAATCAAAACAAAAAAAAACAACAAAAAAAAAAAAAAAAAAGAAATTGAGCAGGTTCTGGTACATATACAAATATTTCATCTTGAGGTTGAAAGGACACGTAGAGAAAACGGTGAAAATCTCGCAGGCAATACTTCCTTCGACCTTTAATAATAGTAAAAAGATCAATGAATGCTTCAAGCCAGCAAAACGCATGTTCTTTAGCTTGCTTATTTAAAAAAAAAAGAACTTTAAATATTTACGATTTCGACATTCCATAGAAAGATCATGCATCAGATTTGTTTGAAAAGAAACGTATGTTGTTTAGCGTAAACTGCAGATTCAAACTGATTTTAGCAGCGGGTGTTCAAGGAAATCCAGGCTGACAGGCTTGGAGGTAAGGCTACTGTGAAGGGCGGACGAGCCATGGACCAGGCTGATATACTGAATGCTCTACGAGAAGTAAGTCGTTTGCGAGAACCAAGTGATGACTTTCAATCTATAACAATGGTCAGACTGCGAGAACAGCAAGTTAAAAGAGGGGTGGCAAAACAAGAACACTACGCAGGAAGCCAAAGAAGATTGATAAACCAAGACAGAACTGGTGTCGTTAGCCGCTACATGCTGCGGGATTCGCGGAGGGGATCTGGGCACTTACGTTATGGACTGAATGGTTCGATGTGCAAATGAGGATGATCTGTCGACTAACTAATAAATTTGACTTTCACCATCTGGACACCGGAAGTGTTTGTGCGTGTGCGCGAGTGTGTGCGTAGGCGCGCGTGTGTATAAATATGTGTGTACATAATTAGACAGACTACATTCTTGTTCCGGAAGCCGCTGTGACACAGTGACTAACACGCTTGCCTGCCGACCCCGTGTGCCGGATTCATTATGTAAGCTCCGACCTCGATCCAGTCTAACATGGACACCAAGAAATGTCCTGGTATAAAAAGATATCTTACTGCGAGTGGGGTCTGGTATATACAACAATGGATCTAACATTGTATAACCAGTAAGGGCCCCGTATTTTGTTGAACCTCATCTTCCAACACTTGAGGTGATGTTAGGAGAAAAACAAAATTAGTTGCATATCCTGTACAGGACGTCGCACTCAGCCGTAGGATTTTTGATTGTTAGTGATTTCTTGTCAAGTTTATTTTCAGTAGTATGCCATTGCTTTCTGAAGACCGGCATTCATACCATTGCATTAAAACCAACGCAAGGCGGTTTGCTGCCAAATCTCCTTCAGCTGTGTTTGACACGTGGTATGCGGGATTACGAATTGCGTTCGTAACACCTTCGCCACAGAGCCAGCTAACGTTAGGAAATGAATAGGTCATTGACCCCAGGACATTTATTGTTGTTGCTCACTTTGAACTCTATCGTGGTTCACGGACGGAATACTACTACTTGTTGGAGTTCTACTGTTCGTGTGTGCACTGTGGACTGATTTGGCTGAAGATTAGCTTTCTCCATTATCAGACGAACCCTCTCCAGCTTCTGAATTACTTGTAATTTACGAGCACATGTTAACATTTAACTTATTCAGTGCCAAACAAACGGTAGGTTTGGACCAAACATGGTTCACAATAAAATGAACAAATATTATAATGTAAGTTGCCATTCACAGAACTGTAAATTTGTGGAAGATACCACGAAACAAAACAAATAACTCGATGACTTTAGTTTGACGATATATCGTCCCTCTGTCTAAATGGGAGGTCACATTTGGCGATATATTATCCTGAATCAGTTAAGTCCAATAGACCGGCCTGGGGTACGAACCCACTCCCCCAGTGTCAGAAGCCAAATAAGTTATGATCAAGACTAAGATAATAAAACAAGTCACATTAGTGTTCTGTGACCGCAAACGGGAAAAACACGAAAAACAGAAATTCAATTATTTAGGGTCTGTGATAACAGCTCACGGAAAAAGCAACACGCAGATAACATTAAGATGACTCCAGGCAACGGCAGCATTCCATCGAATGAAGAACATTCTGTGTAACTCAGCTCTGTCTGTGGGGGTTAGGAGATGAGTTTTAAGATGTCGTATACTGTCCGAATGTTGCGAAATCCTTGGACTGCCTGGGTAACTATCAACGATTGCTTTAATGAAACTAGAACGTTATATACAACAATAAGAAGAGATAACACTTTTCTTTGGTCGTGTGATGAGAAGAGAGGCATTGGAGAACATCGTGACAACTGGAAAGATCAACGGAAAGAGAGGCAGAGGCAGACCAAGAGAAATGATGCTGGTTGGATTAAGGCAGTGGTATGGACTTAGGTGAGTTGATCCAGACTACCAAAGACCGAGATCTGTGGAAATATATGAATGCCTTCGCCGGCTTACAGGGCACTTGATTATGATGATAATTGATGATACTGGCCATACTAATGTACATGTGGATCAAGAAGGAAACTGGAGACCACGGGGATGTGGTTACATTGTAGAATGCAGACATCACATCTTGTTCGTCTTGTACCTTGCCGTGTCGAGGTGAAGCATAAACAGCGGGATAGTGCCCGTTTGTGGGCTTCATGAATCGAGATACCTATTGGTCCGTTGTTTACACTGTCGGCCTCTTCTTCCGGCTCCATTTGGTCTGTACATCGTTACTTGTTGCGATTTAATGCTAGTTAATAGCAGATAATGTTATGTAAGCAAATGGGAAACAAGAGAACCAAATATTACATTTTATTCTGCTTGCTAATTTTCAATTGACATGGCTGCATAATTTTATTATGGCTCTGTTCGTCCTCCGTTAACAGAGGAAAAGACTGGCTGCCTATGTCTTCATGCATTCAAGCCTGCAGAATGTGCTGACCCTATTACACCACAGACCCACAGCGAGTTCCTGCTTCAGGGCATGTTTGTTGTATGTTGTATAATGTAGTTACTCTACGCGGCGTCTGGGGCGAGGGAAGATCAAACGCGATTCACAATCCCGCATACCGAAAATATCGAAATTCACAGCAGGAGATTTGGAAGCAGACCGCTTTGTGTGCAGATTTTTAACAATGGTAAAAGCGTCGGTCATTCAGAAAGCATTGGCAACTTGTAAACTTGCCTAGAAAATCACAAACAGCCAAATAAATGCTAGGGTTGATTGTGCCGTTCTGTAAAGGACAAGCAGCTAACTGAGCGAGTTACTCTAAATTCATTTCAGTCTTTGCTTTTGTTTCGTTGAGGGTTGAATATTGTTAATGGTTGCTGATGAAAGCTTGTACTCGCAACGTCCCATTGTTAACTGTAATTCTTCTTCTTCGTTGTCGTTCATCAGAAATGTGTGAGTTTGATGTAATTGTGTTTACTGCAGAGCTGAGATAATTGCGGCTTTCGGCCGACACACCCGGCTTCTTCGCATGTTTGTTGACTGATTTAACCTTTCCGGTGATTGCAATTTTGTAAGATAACCTTGTGTATTCCGGTTGTTTACATTTCCACAGCTTCACTGTTGATAATCTCATTGATTTTATGTAAGAATCTCAAGGAAGACGAAGAAAGGCAATGTTCAAGTACCCCAATATATCAGTTCACATTGATATGCCATTAACCACACCAACACCAGACAGTGGCCGTGATTAGGTCATGCTATGAGACGCTTATTGGCAGCCACGGTAGAATAGTGCAGAGACGTTCATCTGCTGGCCCGGTGTTTCATCATCATCAAGTGCCGTGCCGGCTGGCGTAGGCGTTCATGGCTCTCCATAGATCTCGGTCTTTGGTTTTCTGGATCAACTCTGCTGCTGATATTCCTCCATGCCACCTTCTCAATCCATCCAGCATCACTTCTCTTGGTATATGTTTATGGGTTCGAATTCGGAGGTCCACCCAGTCTATACTGGGTGCCAGCAAATGCTTTGGGGGGGGGGGGGTAAAAGAGGTTGGCGTGATACTGATCACATCATCCTCCCAGTACAGAGGCGTGTGTAAGAGTATGGAGCCAGCACAATATGCCCAGAGAGCCTTAAAGGATGTGAAAGGGTCGTTTACTTTCGTTTGTCTGAGATGAAGTCCGACGAAAGGATGATCTATGGTGCTATAAACATGACTCTACAGAGGGAGGAAATGCTGGCGGGTTGACAGCAGCACTGAAGACATCTGGTTAAACATAACAAGAACACGAGCACAGATACCATATGGGGATCAGCGCGGCTGAGAGGTTTAACGATAATATACACTTTCTCTTTTGACCGCGGAGGAGTGGTTCGATCTGCACACCGCTCAGTTGGGCTTATCACCTGCTAATTCTGAGGACGTAAATTACAAGTACCTCAGAAGAAGTAGGAGAGGGCTCGCCTGATGGCGAGGGACACTGGGGTAAAAAAAGAAAATCAACTTTCACGCAAAAAACAGGTAGTACTCGCTGGTAGTAACTGCTGGCAATAGTAGCACATGTGTGGAGCACTCTGGAGTTCCAAGCAAGGGAACGCCACCAAAGAAAACAATATCAAATGTATGTGGAGGAACTCGATCTGCTGCGCCGCCCGCCGTCACATGATGATGATGATGATGTGAGGCAGTTAAGGTATGTCGCTGGCAGCAAAGATCAGTTTGCCGGTCTGCCTGGTCCCCAGTCTATATGCAAAGCTAACAGACTCGCCATTTATTTGCCACGCAGTTGGCGACTAGCGATTCCGTCTGTCACGGTAACTGTTGCTTTGGCGGCGTAATCAAGTTATAGGCATACCACGGTGGGTTTGCACTCGACACAGCCAGTGTCATCCAAAGAAAGACAAGCTAGCGTTAAAGACAACGACCTTGGCGGATGCTCACGACTTACCGTACTCACATTCACCTCACACATTCACACGTACCTTACGGTCACGCAGACACACGCGCGTACTCACATTCTAAAATGTGTGTTTGGAGTTTCGTGTTTTTCTCGGGCATCGAATTATAATTGCTTGAATAACCTCAGAACGAAAAAAAAAACAACAACCTGAAAATAATAGTTTAATGATCCTTGCTAGCGAAGAAAATGTCGCCGCTGTGTGACTTCGTGTGGATTATTGACCAGCGAGTCCAGTCTGTGACCATTTTGCAGTGATACTAGTCTTAGATGTTAGGCAGTTGGAGGCTGAGATGACAGCGAGTCGGCTACAGCTATACCGGAATGTGAAGAGTATGTGCCTCTTTGGCGGACGTGTTTCTCATCAGTGTAATCATCTCTATCTCTTTCGGTGTAATTACATCGGCATATCGTTATTGCTCATTTGACATGTCTTAATTACATAGTGAACTAGGTAGCCTTCTAGTGGAATTGTATGTGTATTTTGTGCACAAGTTTAACTTAAGACATAAATCCACAGGTATTGATCGAAACTAAAGTGGAATAGAGCGAAATAGAGAAAAAATAAAAAAGAACTGAAAGCTGCAGGTATCTGTATCTCGCAAATGACAAAGTAACAGGTACACTTTGTGGCATGACCTTTCATACACTTGGCACGAATTGTGTGAATATTTAGTTCGCCAGTTTATCATATTGACAAGTATTGTGTAAATATTTATTCGGTTAGTTTATCACACTGGCAAGAATTGTGTGAATATTTCTAACACGTATTTATCACAATGGCAAGAATTGTATGAATATTTCGCCCACTAATTTATCACATTGGCAAGAACTGAGTGAATATTACTTGGCTTAGTTTATCACACTTGCAAGAACTGTGTGAATATTTCATCCACTAATTTATCACACTATCAAGAATTGTGTGAATATTTATTCAGCTAGTTCATCACACTGGCAAGAATTGTGTGAAAATATCACCCACTAGTTGACCTCATAGACAAGAATTCGTGTGCGTTCTTTTCGTGGTCACAGTTTGTTGCAAAGAAAAAGGATACTGTGCTTTGTCGTGTTCACTAGTTTGTTACAAAGACAAGCATTGTGGCCGGGTATTGCTTGTCGTGTTCAGAACAGAACAAATATGTGTAAACGTCATTTCCTTCCACAATAAAGCGTTTCTGGATTGTCTCTGAACTTGGAATGTAATTGCCAGCAAGTGAAGTAAGCATAGTTTAATGTCACGTCTTTGTTCTTGTTGTATTTACTAGTGTCATTATCATCAGCATCACCATCACCAGCATCAACATCAGCATCATCAGCGTCAACTTCGGCATCTTAATTATTATTATCTTCGTGAATTAATACATTTTTATGATCTATTAGTCGGTGCCTGCGTCCGCACACTGACACTCACGAACACACACACACACACAAACACACACACATACACACACACGGACGGGCGGACAAATGCATGAACGGACGGACAAATTGATGAATGGACGGACGTGTGTGTGGATCGGTGCATACATGAATGGATGGATGGATGGATGGATGGAGAGTGAAATAGAGATAGAGAGACAGTGAGAGAGATATAAATATAGAGAGATAGTTTTAGATAGAGATAGAAATAGAGAGAATCAAGGTTAGAGAGAGGCTTGGCAATTCTTGAATGAAATCAGGAAAAAATGAAAAATACAAGTTTACTGTACAGAACTGGTAAAATGGCGGACGGATGGATGTACGAATGGATGGGTGCATAAAGAGAGAGATAGAGTCAGAGAAAGATAGAGATATAGAGGTATAGAGAGATAAATTTGGATATAGACAGATATATATAGCCAACCAAAATACTCATAATAATTTTAAAGAGGAGAAGAAGTGAAATGCAGTCAGAAATTGGCGATGAGCAGGTTAGATTTATAGAAGGCAAGGGCACTTATAATACCAGCTATGAGAACATTAACATCAAGAACGATTGAAATGAACAGAGATCTATATTCGTACTTGATTGACTGCATTCAAGTATTTGATAAGGTGAGGTTTTTTTTTCCGCGTTTCCATCCTGTTTCAGGATATTGCGGTCAACACCAGCATCTTTCAGCTGTATGTTGATTCCTAGGCTAGATTACGCTCATCAGCACGCCACGACTTTCTGAGCGACCGGCTCCATACTCTTATAAGTCACTGGCGCGACTCGAACCACTTCTCATTCTCGTGCGCTCACGTCGACCACGAGAGTATTCGGGGTTAACGGAGAAAGCTGCTAACCCTTCGGCCAGGCAGCCGGCTGATAAGGTGAGATACAAAGAAATATTATAATGTTGGAAATTGCAAACTATGATGGCAATGTTCTGATAATAACGGAACAACAACAATAACAACAACAACAACAACAACAACAACAACAACAACAACAACAACAAAATATGTTTGTAACAAGACAACCATAAGAATTGACAACCAACTGGGAATTTTCCAACACTGTACACAAGGTGAAAGACAGGGTTGTGTATTATCACTAGATATGTTCAGTTTGTACAACGAAATAATTGTAAGATCCATACAAGACATGCCAGTGATACCATTAGGCAGGCATAGTGTAAACAGCATGCCTTATGCCGGTGACAGTTTTCTTTGCTGAAAATGAAACGCAGTTGCAACAAAATAGGTAGATAAACCTCAGGGTGTATTGTTATTGACTGTGGGGTTTTTGAAAATATTGTTCCAAGTTTTGTATTTACCATTTATGTTGCATGAGTTCACAGAGAGTAAATGCAAAACTTGGAACGGAGATATTTTCAAAAACCTTACAGTTATTAAAAATAAACCCTATACAACAAAACGTGAAAACAAAGACCTTAGAATGAATCTTATATATAAAAGGCGATGTATGTATGTCTGTATGTTATTTATGCGTTCGCGAACGGTCCATCCGATTGAGATGAAATTTTCTACACGTCTTCCTCTCATTCCCGCGCTGCCAACTGTCATAGTTTTTATTTTTTCTTCCTCCTCCTCCCTCCTCCCCCTCCATAAATACGTACGTAAATAGAATAGATCAAAGAATCCCTGAACCACAACGTTAGGAAAAGCGAAGAAAATGACGTGACTACACAGAATCGTCACACGGCAATGTCAATAACAATTCATCTTTTTATGTGTAAAGAAGTTATCTACAGTCATGTAGAAGGGAAGAACAATCAATGGAAGGACCGAAATCACAGAACCTAGACGAGTATGAATTCGGAATGGCGAACACCCTCCTCATCCCTTCTCCTCCTCCCTGCTCCTCCTCGCTCCTCCTCCCTCTAACTCCTCTCTCCTCCTCCTCCCTCCTCCTCTTCTTCCTTCCTCTCCCTCCTCCTCATCCTCCCTCCTCCTCCTCCCTCTCCCTCCTCCTTCTGTCTCCTCCTTTCTCCTTCTCCCTCCGCCTCCTCCATCCTCCTCCTCTTCGCTCCTCTTTCCTCCTCCTCCCTCTCCCTCCTCCTCCTCCTTCCTCCTTCTCCCTCCGCCTCCTCCCTCCTCCTCCTCTCTCCTCCTCCTCCCTCCTCTTCCCTCCTCCCTCTCCCTCCTCCTCCTCCCTCCTTCTCCTCCCTCTTCCTCCTCCTCCTCCCTCATTCTCCCTCTTCCTCCTACATCCTCCTCCCTTATCCTCCTCCCTCCTCCTCCCTCTACCTCCTCCCTCCTCCCCTCCCTCTACCTCCTCCCTCCACCCTCCTCCTCCCTCCTCCTCCTCCTCCCTCCTACTCCTCTTCCTCCTCCCTCTCCCTCCTCCTTCTCCCTCTTCCACCTCCCTCCTCCTCCCTCCTCCTCCTTCCTCCTTCTCCCTTCGCCTCCTCCCTCCTCCTCCTCCCATCTCCCTCCTCCTCCTCCACCCCCTCCTCTCCCTCCTCCTCCTCCCTCCTTCTCCCTCCTCCTCCCTCTTCCTCCTCCTCCTTCTCACTCCTCCTTCTCCCTCCTCCTCCCTCTTCCTCCTCCTCTCCTCTCCTCCTCCCTCCTCCTCGCTCTTCCTACTCCTCCTTTCTCCTTCTCCTCCTCCTTCCTCCTCCCTCCTCTTCCTCCTCCTACCTCCTCCTCCCTCCTCCTCCTGTCTCCTCCTCCTCCCTTTTGATCCCTCCTCCTCCTCCCTCTGCCGAATATGAATTAAATGATATACTCCCCACCAGGGACTGGGCGAAGCCGGGCCGGGTGGTCTTTTTTTGGGAACGGGAACGGGAGCAGGGGCCGAATATGAATTAAATAAGACGCTCCATTTACCCAAGTTAAATGTTGGGGGAAGATGTAAAGATCTTTCAAGTGCTCTTTCTAACAGACAGACAGACAGACAGACAGACAGACAGACAGACAGACAGACAGACAGACAGTAGATAGTCAGGAACGGGAACGGGAGCTTATATGATTACTTATATGAATTAAATGAAATGCCCCCCACCAGGGACTGGGCGAAGCTGGGCCGGGTCCGACAGACAGACAGACAGACAGACAGACAGACAGACAGACAGGCAGGCAGGCAGGCAGGCAGGCAGACAGACAGGCAGGCAGACAGACAGACAGACAGACAGACAGACAGACAGACAGACAGACAGACAGACAGACAGACAGACAGTCGGGAACGGGAACTTATATGACTACTTAAATATGCATTATAATAGAACAGAAAAAGTTAGTTACATATCCTTTACAGGACGTCGTAGTCAACCTCAGAATTTATGGCTGTTTCTGATCTCTTGGCAAGTTTACGTTCAGTAATTTGCCATTGCTTTCTGAACGACCAGCACCCATACCATTTTATAAAAAAAAAACTCAACGCATTGCGGTATGTCGCTAAATTGCCCGCAGCTGTGTTCCGAACGCGGTATGCGGGATTACGAACTGCGTCCGGTAATTCTATCGCCACAGAGCCAGTAATAGAACAGAAGTAATGGTAACTGTGAAGTAAAAATGGTTTTCCTAAAATGAACAAAATGCATTATTAACTGATTCAGAGACAAACAACAAGTAGGTTTAGCATGAGGCAAAATCACTTGAACAAGTGTTATAATGTAAACTACCCTTCACTGAGCTTTGAAATTGCGGGAGATACCACTAAACAAAATAAATAACTTGATGACCCTAATATGGCGATATATCGCCCTTCTGTCTAATTGGACGGTCACATTTATCGATATATTATCCTTCGGCACTGAATCAGTTATTAAGACACATACAATGGATCACACTGAACTATTTTGCGCATATCTGGAACAGATAACCACGGAGAGAGGTGTACCAGGGAAGTAGGAGGAGGACCATATCCATCCCCCATTGGCTATTTGTGATTTACTAGACAATGTTACGTTCTGCAGTTTGCCATTGATTTTTGAATGAGAAGTAAACATTTAAGTCCAAATGACTGGCGCGTGGCACGAACCCCCTACTAGAAAAATCCAATACCAAGTCCTATAAAGAAACAAATGAAAACCGTAAACTGATTAGAGAAATTAAGCGTAAACAGTCAGAATTTTTGGGCACGTTATGAGAAGAAATAAATTGGAGAACTTGGTGACAACTGGCAAGATCGAGGGGAAGAGAACAAGGAGAGAGCAGAGAAGTAAATACCTGGATGGTTTGACCACGTTTTATGGTCGAGACAAAAAAAACTGAGCTGACCCATGGTTCTTGTGATCGAGTGATATGGCAAAACATGCATGACCGCCCACGCTTACCGGCATGGCACAGGATGGATGATGAATACGCCGCCGCCTGAAGAGAAAGTGTCAGCGAGGTAAATCACTCAGCCACGCTTACCTATGCAACCATAATCATGTAAACAAAAAGACGCAACAGTTTCCTGGAAACTGCAATGAGCCATTGAAACAAATGACAAAATGCGTTTTGTGTATCTCAGTTGAAAGGATTCAATACACTAATTCATTATACATTGTACTCCTTTCTGAAGCGTGCGCCCAGCGAGAGCCAACGTTATATGACAGGCAATAAATCATGGAATACATTTGTTTGTGTCTTTATTATTCAGATTCGCAATGGGAAAACATTGTTTTGAACATTTGTGTTTAAGAATTTGCTCTATTGATCTCTTTTCTGTCCAGCACACTATTTGCAGCCAACAATACAATTACAACTCTTATGCGTTTCAAGGTTTTTTCCAACGTTGCTAGTTTGCGTCCGTGCTTCTGAGCAGTATAGTGTAACGGTTGCATTGGTATTTCTGTGTATAATGTGTACAACGTTGGAACCTACCAATCATAACTCCTCTTTAAATGTTCATTAATTTACTGAACATAGCATTAAGGCAGGGTGTGTGTATTTGACCTATGATGGTTTAAAATAAAATTCTAAGACCTGTGGTGTTCTTTCAATGGTTAGATACGAATTCTGTCCATATGTGAATTCAGGTGGACGCTAGACCTGGCTAACGAAGACGCCCTCTTTAGGGGTGTTAGTTGCTCATGCAGCAAAGTATACCTGTTCCCGCAGAGATGCGCTGTCGTTATTTGAAGGTAACAGGTTCGAATTCCCGTCAACTGCAGTTTTTATGTTGTATAAAGTGTCCTCTAGTTTCTACTTCTATGAACAACAAACAGTTTATTTAGGAACTGTGTTAGTTATGCGAGGTGGCTATTCTTTTCCGCAGCTCAGTGACGTTAAATGATTGCAGAAATGTTATTTTCTGCTCGATCCTAGATGTTTTTGCACCCCACTAAGAGCATGCGTAACGATGTGGTCTTGATAGAGAAACCCATGTGCTTGTTAACTACCCCCCCCCCTCCTTTTAATTATTTAACTCATGCAGTACCGAACAGAAAATAGGTTTGGACCAGACATGGTAAACAATCAAATGAACAAGTATTATAACGTAAATTTCCGTTCATGGAGCATTGAAATTCCAGAAGATGCCACGAAACAAAACTCATAACACGATGACTGTATAGCTTTCATTTTTTATGTTGTGTAGTTAGTTAGTTAATTAGTTAGTTAGTTAGTTAGTAGCGGTTTCAATTTCACGGCAACGGGATGTTCCCATTTTGTTCCGTTCCTGTGCCAGTGAATATAACATAAAATGCTCCTCACTGTCCAATGTGAAAAATGGAAAAGACATGGGTCTCTCCGCACAGGTACACTGTGCATAATACTTCCGCCAGAATCCCAACACAAAAGTCCTCCACGATAAATACAGTTCATCGTCGATGGAATCGGCAGTCACTAGAAAGACTTCATTGACCCGGGTTTTATCCCATATGGCTCGGTCTCTTTCCGCAGGGCGACCCGCCGAAAGCGCTGCACAAAGTACGAACTCCGTAGACAAGCGACGGCTCCCAGGAGTCTCTTGAAAAATACACTCGTGAACCGAAAAAGGCAAACCAGTCAATTCAGCAACAGCTGGCCGCCATCGTTTGGAAAATGCAGTTCACGCTACAGATAATCGCGGGCAGCTGTAAACGCAGCCCACACGAAATTCACAGCTCACAGTGTCTCGACACGCACTCAGTAGCAGGGCGACGGAACCATGCACTACCAGCCCAGCATGAGGAAAATGTGAATGCAAACGGTAGCCACAAGCGTAAACACTCCAGAGGCCTTAACGGTTCAAATGCCTATCCGCCATCGGGTGTAGTGTGCGCCTCTAGTCTGTACTTCCTTCTTCTCACTTCTGTGAGCGTCAAACAGTACTATGTGTGTTTATTTATGAACTGTCTTAGTGGCCTCAAAGGGTTCTCCAATTGATTTCCTGTGTAATACGTGTACAACATTGGAACCAACCAAACATTTTGTCTTCTTTAAGTGTTTGTGATTATACTTGACACAGCATTACTGCCCGACGTGTTTGTATGTTTGTTATTTGACCTATGCTGGTATAGTATAAAATTCTGAGGCCTATGGTGCTATCTCAATGGTTAGATACGAATTCTGTTCGTATTCCATAATTTAGGTTTATGTGTAATGTAGACCTGGTTAACGAAGGCACATATTAAGGGATGTCTAGATGGTCATACGCCAAAGTACACTTGTTCCTACAGAGAGCCGTCGTCGTCATTTGGAAGTGACAAGTTCGTATTCCGGTCAGTATCCATATCTTTCAATTTTTATGTTGTCTAGTGCGTCCTCTTGTCTCTACTTCCTTCTAACTTCTATGAGCGCCCACGCGATGCTATGTGTGTTTATTTATGATGACTCTAGTATGGCGATATATCAGCATTCTGTCAGAATAGGAGGTCACATGTGCCGATATATTTATAATACTTCAGCAGGGAATCAAAAATGTAAAACTGTTAAAACACGTCAGAAGCAGGCTAGCCGTTGCAATGGTACACTAAACAGTACTAAGAACCTATAACTACCACCAGCAAACAAATTAACGTACAATTTTGGGAACATGCATCCCTCTGTGATAGAGTATGGATGAGACTCATGGACTGTTTCGTAATCACTAAAGAAAATAAATTGGGCTTTGAGCTGAAAGGTTACAATAACATCATTAGAATAACGTGGACCAAGAAGAAGACAAATACTGAAATTCTACAAGATCTGAACATCTAAGAAAACTGGCTCATAAAAAGTATGTTGTCCCGGAGACTGAAAGACTTTGGACATATTAAACTGAAAGACTTTGGACATATTAAACTAAAAGACTTTTGACATATTAAACTGAAAGACTTTGGACACATTAAACTGAAAGACTTTGGACATATTAAACTGAAAGACTTTGGACACTGTCATGGGTCAAACGCTGATCTCTGCTTCCTCTCATGATATTGACCTGACGTTTAACCGCTAGAACTGTATGGCTCAGGGGTATGAACAGACTCAGTGAAGATGGATGTCAAACACCGACATGTGTGGTACAATCACATATAGGACAGCCTCACTAAGCTGACTCCAACATAAATCCAACAACAAAGTCATTAGAGTGAACTGAGATATAATTTATCGCAGGCAACTTCAACAGCAAACGTGAGCGAGTGAGCACATCCAGGCTTCAGTCTTTCGCACCGCACTTTCGCTCTTGCTTCTCAGTCGCGCATCATCTCTCTAGACTGCGTAGATAGTTGAGCACCAAGCTGGCCACCTGCTATAAGAATGAATGCATGACAAACGCCTACCTTCCACTGTCATATAGCGAATACCAGAGATGCCAGCGACCGTGACATCAGTAGAGCCAGGAGTACCTGTGGTCGATTGCCGGACACAAACTAGAGCGACTTCATGTGGACACCAAGGACTGGCAGCAGTATAACGGCCGGTATTCCGTGAATGGTGGTGAAGCACGTCCTAACGCTGTCTTTGCTGGATCACCCACTAACTATCTAACCGTTACAGTGTTAGGTGACGTACTACCATGACGTCTTCATTGCGTTCAATGTATGTGTCACTACGTGCAACGTATGTGACACTCTGTAACTTGCTCTTGATGCGCTAACTCATCAAATGAATCCTATGCTACTGTCATTTGCTATATGACAGCTTTGCCCCCTCCACAATGAAAATGTTTGTCAAAACATTTTCTATTTTATCTCAACATGTAAGCAAATGATGTCTGCGACGTAAATTACATCAGATTGTGATAGACAACGAATCCAACGTCCTTGGACCTCAGTTTGTCAACGTGAACCAATCTAGATCGTGGGATATTGAACACCTGACTAAACTACAAGCCCCGAACACCGCCACCTCCTACATTATATCAATGATCATCGAGATGTTATAGCGTTAAATGCCCGGCTACTTGAAACTAAATCAGGCTCAAACACCGCCAGTTAATATAATAAGAACTGTTCTCGCGTATACATGTTGACACCTTAAAACTACTAACGGTCTCTGTGACCCCGAGTGTCGTTAGTTAAATAAAAACACCGTCCTATGTTGTATACCCAACGATCACATGATCCGTAGTCGATAACTGATCCTCCTTGACGTGGATACATATGTCAACACTAACTCCAAGCCGACATGGTAGACCATCATTTATCTTCGCTAACCATCATGTCGATAGGGAAAAACTATTCTCTATATAACTGTGTTCTATATCTGTAAAGTGTAGTTCATTATCTCTCTCTCTCTCTCTCTCTCTCTCTCTCTCTCTCTATATATATATATATATATATATATATATATATATATATATATATATATATATATATATATATATATATATATATATATATATATATAATCAATATTGTTTCATATATGTATGTGTTATAAATATGTATGTATGTATTCATTAATTTACTTTCATTCCTTTTTCTTCATTCGTCCATCATGAAAATGATACATATGTGATGATTAGTTAACACAGAACATACTACTGACAATACATATCCAATAGACGAATAATTGCTAATTCAAATAATAAATATCAATAATAGTTATATATCAAATCAATATAAAGATAACATTAAAATAATAAATATTTTCAATTATGAAACACGAATATTATAACTACTTAATTAACTATCGTATAAAGATAACATTAAAATAATAAATATTTTCAATTATGAAACACGAATATTATTAACTACTTAATTAACTATCGTATATCTACCTATCACCTGAAATCCACGAGCTCTACACCCTCATTTGACCTATTAATCGATACTGTCA
>JACEFZ010021348.1:55000-59193 GCA_014155875.1 Cepaea nemoralis
TGGGTTAGTATCTTGACGTCAGACAATTTGAATGTAGTATTGGCAGCTGCCACCTGTCCTTTAATTTTAGCCCTCACAAGTTCTATAGGGTTTAAATGAGAATGATTCGGCGGAAGTCTTAAGCACCTATGGCTAAGCTCTTCTATCAACTTGTCGATTTGATATTTCTTGCTCTTTTGCGCCTGTTTTACAAGGGAAAACAACTGTAGCTTGAAATATGTTTCTGGAAATGGTATATTTTCCCATTCGGAGCCATATCTTTATTGCTTCCTTTGTGCTCGATGCCGTAGGTATTTTGTCTTCTTGGGCAACAACATTGTGATATGATGCATTGTCCATGATTAGACAAGACGGTCTATCAAGGGATGGAAGTACTGTATTCTCGAGGCAATCTCTAAATACATTACCATTCATCTCATTATGATAATCCCTATTGTCTGTATGCTTTGATACGAACAAGAGCCCAGCATTCTGTAGTAAGCCATTATGAGTGCTACCAGCATAGGCTATGACCAAACGCTGTCCTTTACTTCTGGGCATATAACGCTTTATCGTTCCATCCACTGATTGCCAATTCCTTTTCACTTGTGTGGTGCGCATTGATCCACGTTTCATCCAAATACACTATGTCACAATTTTCTTTGCGCATTTCCCTTATTTCACGTAGGTATCTGCTTCTCATGGCTCCTAAATGTGGTTGCTCGTAAAGGATTCTTGCACCCATCGACGAAATGACCGTTTACTCAAACCCAATGCATGCACTGTTCTTTTTTCGGGATATGTAACAGTATGAAACAGTTTCCTGCGATCAGCTTCTTGACAAAAATATGTGTACAACTTCACAGCGATGCTTTGTAGTGTACACAATTTCACATTCAGTCCCATTGAACAATATTCACACATTCAAATATTAACTATTAATATTATATTAATGGTAAGATTAATTTATATATTTATTTATATAATCACGTTTCATGAAAGAACCCACACCGAAGACACCTCTGAACAATCAAATTTAACTGCGCGCAGTTTGTGCCAAAACGGAAACCACGAGACAATTTTTAAAAAAAGCGCGGATGTGTCTTGGTGAAGCTGTAATACTTTTAAAATTATGGACTTAATCTCTGAGCCGTAAATTATATACCGCATATAAACAAACATTGAAATCTGCTGTACAATCTCCAGAACAAAAATATTTTTGTTGGGTGGACATAATGATAAGGTTATATGCTACATCACATCATTTTCCCTCAGTTGGTTACTGAGATATGGAATTTTATATTGGGGCAGAAAAAAAAAAAAACAGACTATAGATTACGCTCATCAGCACGCCACAACTTTCTGAGCGACCGGCTCCATACTCTCATAAGTCACTGGTGCGATTTGAACCGCTTCCAATTCTCGTGCACTCACATCAACCACGAGAGTATTCGGGATTACGGAGAAAGATGCTAACTCCTCGGCCAGGGAGCCGTGCCATGAATTTTATATATATATATATATATATATATATATATATATATATATATATATATATATATATATATATATATATATATATATATATCTTCTTCTTCAGCATTCAGAGCCATTGAGGTTCTTTGCTGCAGATACAAGCCGTCTCCATTCGTCTCTCTGGTTGACCTTCTCTTGCCAGTCGCTGATTCCAAGTGCTTGTAGGTCTGTATGTATATTATCTCTTCACCGTCTTCTTGGTCTACCTCGGGGTCTTCTGTCATTTATTTCTTGAGTGTAATCGAGTTCATTTCCCTATTATCTTCCATTCTTTCTATATGTCCCAGCCATTGCAATCTATTAGCCTTCATGATACCAGCGGGGACTTAAACAGATCATAAATGTCTTTGTTGCTTCTTCTTTTCCACTCTCCACTTTGTGTATCCCTGATGGGCCCAAAGATGCGTCTTAAGACTTTGTTCTCTAAGGTTTGTAACAAGGCTTCGTCTCCTTTAGTTGTACTCCAGGTTTCAGAGCTATACAGCACAACTGGTCTAATCAGTGTTTTGTATATTGTGATCTTGGTGTTACGAGATAGCGCATTTGATTTTAGCAGATGTTGTAGTGCATAGTATATCTTATTTCCAGAGTTGATTCTAGCTTGTATTTCCTCCCTTATTATGTTGGAGCAGTTGAAGATTGTACCCAGGATATTTGTATGTTTCCGTTCTTTTAATGGTCATATTATCTATTTGTATGTGGCCAGAGTTTTTAGCCGTTCTTTCTCTTGAAATTACCACATATTCTGTCTTATCTTTGTTGAGCTTTTCCTTTAACTGAGTATGTATATATATATATATATATATATATATATATATATATATATATATATATATATATATATATATATATATATATATATATATATTGTCAGGGTCTTAAACCTGGCTCGTTAACCTAAAACATGTGAGACAGTACAAATACAACGTGATTTGACTTGAGACTCAACGACACGAAGTTTCGATGGATTTATTTACAGATCACGATCTAGAGATGATCATCACAATACATAAGTTATAACAATACACTTACAAGCAACCACAGATTACAATCAGTCTCACAAGATGTACAATCACTCGACTTTCGGGCCACAGAACTACACAAGCCTTTCTCCCATCATACGTCCAGTCGAGTCCGCATCCCAGAGCTGTCTGGCTCTTTCTCGCAACGCGCCTGCCCACCTGAAGTGGCTTCACGAGGCCTGCGTGCGTCCTGCTTTGTCCTTGCCTGACCGCTGGCTGTCTCGTCAGCCGACAACCTCGCAGGCAGGTAACTAATACTCGCCTGGCGGGCGTAACGATGTTACAGCATCCCCGCTAGGGACTATTCGCCTGGCGGGCGTAACGATGTCCCTGCATCTCTGCTGGCAATACATTAGACTCTGACATGCTCCCCCGGGGCTTCTTCATGAAAGATGTCATCTTTCATGTACACTCTATATACAATACTGGGTTAATATTTTTTAACCTGTCAGAGTCAACCTTTCTGTATAATACATTTACTTTGGTGTAGAAATACATAAACACACACATCTTGGCATAGAAACACATAAGAAATAGACATTGTATCTAAAGACATGTGGTGTTCAACCTTTAACACTCGTCAAGCTTCATTCCTCTCGATGGCTGATTACCCTTAATTGCATTATTGACCCAGTCAGATCGGTAGTAACAGCTTCCCAAGCAACTACCCGCAGCCTTTTAAAAAAAAAATAATAATATGCTTTTTAAGACAAAATCATCTGGCAAGACCGAATAGTCTTTATAAAGTCGTATTCAACGCTAAAATTGACCTCATTTGGCCAGGAGTTTTGTGTCGGTCTGCAATGTCGGTAACACTCTACCATGCCAGTAGATGGCTTCTTGGCGTGTTAAAAAATTGGCAACAACATGGTATTTATACACAATACCTCATCGTATACATTTCAATTAACGCCCCCTTTGGGGTAATAATGTAATAACAATAAATGAAAGGGACATAACTTCAAAATAAGAAATATAATTTACAAAAATTCTTCTATTTCTCAGCGTCAAGCTTGAGTTTTTCCATACTAGCGAAAACATGTCGGTAGTATGAATAAATTAATCAAGATATGATTCTAAGATTACATTTAATGAAAAATATAATACACAATTCGTGTATCGAAATATTGAATCGTCAATAGTTTTGAAGTGTTATAACTTTTAAGCTTTTATTTGTCGTCTGCTAATTTGAACTAAATTCTAAATATCGGAAGTACACACGAACAGGTTTTTGAAATCGGTAGAACACACTTGTTCCGGTCTGCTGTAGTAAAACGGAATGTGCAATGTTTGCGTTTATGTGTTTGGTTTTTTCCTAAAAAAATCTGGATTTTTTGACTGAAATGGTGTAGATGTCCATGTTAGGGCCCTTTCACACACGGATTAAAAAATCACGGGTAAGTTTCCCAAAAGCAGCTACCCCGGATAATTTTAAGTTCGCTTTCGGTAAGTTGAGAGCGAATGTGGTACTGTTCTTTTTTCGTAATATATACAATAAATAAAGTTCTCTTTCTACACACATAAAATTTTTCACGACAACACTACATTTAAAAAAAAAGAAACCTAATATATGGGAATAAACCCCATCACATCATATAGACATACACAGTTTTTTGAAAAAAACATCAGATGCATGGGTGTGGGTTTAGTGTATTT